>NEEE01003644.1:40169-107898 GCA_002278615.1 Pogonus chalceus
ATATATGACTTAAAATCCGGTAATAAAACTTTTTTTTTGTCCTTCTTTTAGTCTCTTATATTTTATTTACGATATTTCTTTTAAAAATTATGTTTTAAAAGACCTTGAAGCGACAAATACTGAATCAAATCGTACTACCAGCAATTTAGAGGTCATTCAAAACTATTTTTAGACTTTCAAACCATTGATATAACTATTTAAATGTTTTTATTAAAACAATAGTCTTAACTTGTTTAGTTGAATTCAGTTAAATGTCGTCAATGTTCAGTAAATCTATTTGTCTTGTAACTCACTCAACATGATTAACCATTCTCACTTTGTGGTCGTGTAATACAGAAATCTATCCTTTAAATATATAAAACTAATTAGAATATGTCATGATATATGCATGTAGTTTCAAAGTTTGTTTTGTTTCAAACTAGTTTAAATAAGAAAGAATTGTTTGGTAAAATAAGCGTCAATACAAAAAAGAGTTGGCATGATAATAAAATTAAAAAGATCATTTACTTTAGATATTTAGATTTGTAAAAAATATTTGTAAATTTAAAATATATCTTCAAATTAAAATATTGAATATATGCTTAATTATATTAAATTCTTTTTAACGTATCACTTGCAAATGACGAGAAAATTATTCTGAAATTTATTTTAAAGTTATCAAATACTTCCAGCTTTATTATATTCCATTTTATGAATCTAAATTTAATTGCATCATTTGAAAAAGTTAACTGCAATTTTATAGACTATAGTATAAATGTGTTTTCCAATTAAATGCAAATAATACATCAATTTAAAGCATAATATAGTCAAAAAGTTATTTGTTATACAAAAAATAATAGTTTTCATCATTTAAAATATTAATATTTTAAAATTTACTGCTTTTTTGTTAAATTAAAATTGTTACAATTATTATATTTCATTTTATACATATTTAAATCAAGATTAGATAAAGAAAATTGGAGCAGAACTTTTTCATCTTCATTTTATTTTAAACATATTTAAATACAAGATAAATGAAGTTAAACAGAGCGTTTTATTTAAATTATATATTTTATAATGTTAAACCGAATTCAAACAGTTGTATGTATAAAAGTAAATATTATATTATGTTTAAAGATGAAAATGCAAAGTTGCAATAATTCCACAAAGAAAACTATAATTAGTAGTTTATTTAAGAAGCAAGAAAATATAATAATGCATAAAATATGCAACGAAATTATTCGTAACCTAACAGAGTATGAATTCAATTGCAAATTTATATTAAAATTCATCTAAATCTCGTTTCCGAACGGTGAACTCGTAACGTTGCTAGTCTGAGACCGGGTTGATCCATGCAATATTAATTCGACTACTGCCGCAGTAGACACACTGCAACAAGGATAACAAATTGCGGTAGTTAATAAGATAAAAAAAGAAAAGAATACTGGTACTTTTGTAGAAACAACAGTGTTCAATAAGGATAGATAAATACGAAATAATACAAGTAGAACAGGATAGATAGTAACGTATATTTGTCGTCATCTTTTAGCGGAATAGCTGTATTGGTCCTGCGTTTTGCAGAGGTTCTGCGTATTGCGTTGCTTTTATTATACTTTAATAGATACTGAAAGCACTGCTGAAACATTCTTGTTCTTTATTTTATATCAACTTTTATGTTTTCCTTTTAATAACTCATGATTGTAATGGCATTTGGTATGGTATTGGAATTCGGAATACTGGTCATGGTTAAGGTTCCGTTCTATTACCTACCATTGAAATTCGAACATTTCTATTGAGTTAAAGCATTCAATTTAATGCGTATAAAAGCTTTATTACTCTATTGATTTAGTTTATTTCAATGAAACAAACTTTATTATTGTATTTAATCTTTTAAATATTCATGTACCATACTTTTTTTTTATTTACGTATATTTAATTTATAATTTTAATGTAGGTATCGCCATTATAACATGCAGAAAAAGAATCACTTTCTTTTCTAAATTTGGGCAGTATTTTCATATGAAATTTTAATTTTTGCAACCTAAATTTGCATATAGCAAAAAAATATATTTTCCTAAAAGTTTTAGAGCATTATTGACATCCAGAAAAATTTAATTTTGTTTTCTAATTTATTATTATTATTTTTTGTTAAGGAGAACCTCACTCTGACAGCTCTAAAAAAACAGCGATATGCAGATTTTTTTTTGGTCAAATAACAATCAAATCATTTGGGATATTTAACTATATTGTTGCACATATTTTAATTTGTCTTACAAAAATTTTTAAGTAAAAATATTAATCTTGGAAACCGTGGTAGTCTTCGACGTTAGACACCTCCATGGATGCCAGTCGCGATCAGTCCTCAAATAAGGTGGAACAAATTCGTTCAGATATTCTTAAACTATATTTGATTAAATATCGTAAAGCATAGAATTTTTAGAAAATTAAAAAAATTACAAAAATGGTAGCAGTTAAAAATATGGTTTCGAGAAAAACGCGTTTAAAGTTTTCGGTACTGTAGTTAACGTATTGTACGGCCTCCACAATTCTTCTTGTATCTTTGCAATGACTTCGAATATCAATAAACCCTTTTAGAAAGTCAATTAGGACAGAATAAGACATATATATCTATGCAAAAAAATTAAATCGATTTCTTCAAACCTTCAGGGTGGGGTCCCCTCTTAAATAAGAACTCATTATATTGAATGTTAATAATATGAAGTAAGAATATCTGGTGCTGCAATTCCACAGTGTCTATATACGAGCTGCGCTTTTCATTGATAATGAAAAGGATAATGTAGAATAAAAATCAAGAGTTTTATTATTTCTTAAATAAACGCATAAGTTCATTGTACAGTTAGTAAGACCCGTAAAATCTACGTTAAAACAGTATAATCTTCTTTTATCCTGAGCTTTTTTCCGTCTTAGGAAGGTAGAGCACTTCTGGAACTAAGACATTTTTTGTTTCATATAAATCTTACGTTGTTCTTATTTGCACTGTTCATAAATGTCGTCGAGCTACTGTTTTTTTATTGTTGTTGTCGTGAGATTCTTTAGTTAAATAATTAAATATATGGAAATAATAATCTTAGAAACTAAGCTGCAGCATTTATAACGAATTTAACTTTTTATTTATATTATTAAACCGTGCATTTAAAGCAATTTCTTTGAAGGTACATTCCAAGGTAATATATATTTCATTAAATTAGTGATTAAGAAAGAATGAAAGGAAAGGAAAAAATAACTGTTTACGCAAACGAAGCATCTACACTTTGCGTTTATTTTGATAATGAATTGCGCTCGTTGGTATAATAGGACACGGGAGACATTGCAGGGACAGTGTTGAGGGATCCATTGGGATCAGCTTTTAAAAGGCCGATCAAGCGGTAAATAGGCGAAAGTCGGTACCGTTTTTAGTTCCATCTATTCTCTCGCGACTCGTCATTTCGATACCTACTACACAGATTACATTAGATTATTTCGATAGCGAAACTAGGTTAAATTTTCCGCTAATTTTAATATATTTATTACTGATTGCAATTTGTAATATATTAAATTTCATAAAATATTTACATATTATATCTATTTGAATTATTGGCGTTTAATTAAAACAAATTATTTATTTACAATTCTAATATTATGATATATTAATTATTAATAAATATTTATCTATATAAAGCACAATTCAAAATTACAGTAATATCATCATATTTACTCATATTTATAATTATGATATGTTTATTACTATAGCAGTAAATTTATTTAATTAACATTGAAAAATAATTTGAAATATATTAAATATTTTACTGATATCTTTATTAACATTTATTTGAGCTTTAAAATATAATAATTAAATGCAATGTAAATAATAAATTCAAATATAATTTCTAAAATTAGAATCGATAAAATTTAAAAGTATAATTGATGTACTTTTTATGCGAATTGTAGTAATTTAATAAAAGTCTCCAATTAGAAACTCATCAACTTTTAATCATGAAGTAAAAAAAAAAGAGAAATGAAAAAATTCGCCAGTTTCACATCTAATTCAAATTTTCTTATCTGTCCACGAATTGATTGTCCATTTTTTCTTTTTACTTTTCTTGTCCGTGTGCTGGTTTTTTCTTCCGTGCTTCCTTCTCAGCGGTGGCAACTCGCCGTCGCAGCTTGATTGCTCTCGAGAAGAGACGGATGGCTTCAGCACCCAATTATAAAGACGACCATGACGCGAGAAAAATAGAGTTTTTTATTTTTGATGCGCTACGAGTATAAATCTTGACAATAAACCAGACACTTCTTGACTATGTGATGAATGGACATAGACAATGTGAATATATTGCAAACGAGTTATTAGCATTTTTTTCACCAACTTTTAATTGACCAATCTACAAGGTTACTTCAGTTGTTCATTAAATTATTTTATTAAAATGCTTTAAAGCTTATCAATATAAATTTTTAAAGATAGAAAATTGACTTGCTTTCAAGAAAACTAGATAAAACAGGGAAAACATTCAAATATTTACAAAATATTTTTTCTGTAGCATCGGAAATAAAATTTGCAAAAGTTATATTTCTAGATTTAAAAATAAAGAAGAACTTCAAATATAAAAAGTTCGAGATTTTGTCTAAATATTGGTTCAACATTTTTTTAGGAAATAATAAAAATATTATGAAAAGTATATTTTTTAAAACCCTTAAAAAATGAACTAAGAATAGAATAAACATTTTTATAATTACAAAATTTATTGTCAATAACTTTTGGTTTTTCATAAGAAAACAGAATTTCGACAAAATAAATTTATTTTAAATAAACTGAAATCATTTTTATTCATTAAATTCTTTTATAAAAATGATTTTCATATCTATCAACATAATTGCTTAAAGTTATATTGCATTCAAAGAATTTAAACACACCCTATGTAGACAGGATGAAACAGGAAAAACATTCAAATATTTACAAAAATATTTTTTTCTATAGCATCGCAAATAAAATTCGTCAAAGTTCTGGAATTAAAAATAAGGAAATACTTCAAATATAAAAAGTTCGAGAATTTGTCAAAATAATGGCTCAACATTTTTAAAGAAATAATAAAAATATTATAAAGAGTATATTTTCTAAAACCCTCAAAAAAAAAAAAATGAACCAAGAATTCTATTAATAGAATAAACATTTTTATAACCACAAAATTTATTGTTAATAACTTTTGGTGAATCAAAAGAAAACAGAAGAATTTCGACAAATTAAATTTATTTTTAATAAATACCTTTAGCTTTCTTACTTCATATTTCAATATATTTTTATCTTTTTGAATATAAAATCTTTCTTTAGATTTTGTTGAATTCATAATAATGAATTTTATTTTCTTGAGAAAAATACAATAAAAGAATGAATGAATTAAGTCTTTTCTTTTAAAGAAACTTTTATAAATCATAAATAAAATAAGGCATAATTGATAAAATATAACGTATCGCTGCAATGAAAATATAAAGTATGTATTTCTTCAAAGATATACGTATATATATTTATAATATTCTCATAAGTGCTTGGAGGTATCTGTGTACCGTAGTTCAGGTCGACGGTATTATGTCAAATGATGATGGATGGGAGAAGTTTACCCACCTATGGAATGGAGAACTTCTCAAAACACCAACTTCAAAATATCAAAGTTAATATCAGAATGCAATGAATATACCCTTAAAAGCTATTCAGAAATGTTATTGCATCGATTTTATGTTTAACTTAGCGTTTTAGAAAAATTCTTATTAATTTTTTACATAATAATAATATTATTATTTTATATGTCAGAAATTGAATGATAAATAGTAGTTGATATCCCAAAAATTGTTCGACTTTTATCTCATTTTTCAACACGTAACAATATGCTAGAAAGTTTTCATAAGTTTCTCGCGTCTATATTATCACTCTCCACTTCTCCTTGTACTTGTTTTTATCACTGTCGTCCATCTCTCTAAACTTTCACCGCTTCAGATTACACAAGTGACGTCACAGGTCACCTACTATGACAGAAGGCCGGAGATAAACACTTGAACATCGTAAGGGGTCGAAACAAGATATTAATAGATGGTGCTAATTATTGCCCGTCATATGTATTTATTATTTATTATACATTTAATTTTAATTTGATATAATATTAATTCAAAAATGTTTTACGATAGCATAAAAATTGTTCTACTTGCCTAGATAATAAAACTACTTGATATAAGAGTTAATTTCTCAAAATAAAGGTTTTTTTTGCATAAATCTATTTCTTATACTGTCTAAAATGATTCTATTAAAGAATTTATTGATATTTGAAGTCATTGCAAAGATACAAGAAGAATTGTGGAGGCCGTACAATACGTTAACTACAGTACCGAGAACTTAAAATGCGTTTTTCTTGAAACCATATTTTTCAATTTAAGGAAAACTAAACGATTTTCTTCTACATTCTTAAAGGACTGATCGAAACCTGCACCCATGGAGATGCCTTTTTTTGGAAATGTCTGGCGCCGAAGAATACCACAGCTCCAAATATTAATGATTTTACTTCAAATGATTGGATTGTTGTTTAACACTTAAAAAAATTGTTGAATATTGCTGTTTTTTGGAGCTGCCAGGGTTCCCCCCTTAACAGATCAAATGAAAACCGATCTTTATAATTTCAAAAGATCTGTTAAAAACCAGTTTCAAAATTTAAATAAATAAATTTTTGGTCTTTTATTATAAGGAATTTTAAATGAATATTATTGAAGTGAATAATGGAAATTGTTTCAATAAATAAAAATTCGAGAAATTTGTAAATGTAGTACCATGGAATAATCCATTTAGATTTTATTTACTTAATTAAAATAGACTAATTATAATCTTGTTCCCGAGATTTTATTCTATGTGTGCAAGGTCTGAGAGAACATCGCAATCCTGTTTGAGAGTGGAAAACGTGCACTAATTGGTACGTTAATTTGTACCCTAGATTAAAGTTTTTATTCTGAAATAGCAGAGGTGGCAACTCGTAGCTTAGAGAAGCACCAGTGAGTGAGCAAATAAGACCAGTAATTTGGACATCTATTTGAGCGGTGGATGTTACTTTGGTACAGTAGAAGGGGTATTAATTACTGGGGAATATCCTGGAGAAGTTAAGCCTACTAGATGATGAATCTACCTGGGCTTAAACCATTTACGGACTGCTATTTATGGCAGAATCATATCATATATGTATCTCATCTATTAAAGGGACATAACTTTACATGGATTATAAAACAAATTTATTTTTATGTTGTGGATTTTCATCTTTAAATACAAATATCAAATAAGATAACATTTTAGAAAGTTATACTTAACCTTATTTCTACGAAAGTTACATTTCTCTTGAATTTATTTCAAATGATATACTTATTAATAATTATATTGTTTCTAATTACTAATTAGTGCATACCTAGGTAGTTTTACTATTAATTAGTATAACTATAAAATACTTACAACCAATTATATCGTGTAAATTATTCATTAAGTACTATGTTAACAAGGGTACTTGTAAATAAATTAATATTTACTGCTGAGTTACATAATTATGTTCCATATTCGTAAGTACAATTAAACAAAATTAGGTTAATCTGAAATTAAGTTTTTATTAAGTATTATTGAATTTATTTAAAGAATAAAGAAATAAAAAGTAACTTATGAAAAAGTTTAAATAAACAATTAAATACGAAAAAACTTAAAAACAATTATTTCTTTATGAAAAAAGTAAAAGAAAAAATGTATAAAAAAACATGTATATCTCTCAATCCAATCCCGTAATTCTTCAGCGTTATCCCATTCCAGAAAACAGACACATCCGGCCGAAGCCAGGAGGGACCCTGAAGGACAGGCCCATATCCGCTCCTTAGGGAACACCGCACTCGGAAGCGGACTCTATTTCGAATCCAGTATTCTCAAGTCCGTATCCCGTTTAAAATATAGACCGCACGTCTCTGCTAACAGATGATTGATTCGAGGTCTAAGAATTGTCTCGTTCTATGACAGCGGTGCGAACGATTCTGATATATTTTTAACTGTTTCCGCAAAGCAGAGACGCTCTTAAAAATATAAATCGCTTTTCATTTCTTGTTATATTTTAACTCTTTTTTTTTATATTTTATTTATACTCGGATGCCTTACTTTTCTTATAATTCAATAAAATTAAGATTCAATCTTCATTTTCTAAGGTTTTATACTTTTAATCTTGTAAAAGTACAGATTTAATTAACTTATCGATCGTTATAACAACTTTTTATTTCTTTATAAGTCTTTAATGATGATTAATATCAAATTTTTTATCTGTATAGTTTTTTTTATTAAAATTTTTCTAAGTCAAGATTTTTGAAATATATTTATTAGTCTCATTAAAGGGGGACGCCACCCTGAAGGTTTGAAAAATTGATTTTAATTTTTTACATAAATCTATTTCTTATTCTGTTTAAAATGACCCTCTAAAAGGGTTTATTGATATCCGAAGTCATTGCAAAGATACAAGAAGAATTGTGGAGGTCATACAAAACGTTAACTACAGTTTTTTTTTTTCAAACTGCTGCAATTTTTGCACTTTTTTAAATTTATAAAATATTCTATACTTCACGATAACCAATTTAATCTAATTTAAGGAAATCTAAACGATTTTGTTCTACCTTCTTTAAAAACTGATGGAGACTGACAGCCATGGAGGTGCCTTTTTTTGGAGGTATCTGACGCCGAAGGCTACCACGGCTTCAAATATTAATATTTTTAAATTCTGTAATAATAATTAAAATACGTGCAACAATATAGTAAAAAACAATAATGATTTGATTGTAATTAAATACTTAAAAAAAATTTTGAATACCGCTGTTTTTTAGAGCTGTCAGGGTGGGGTCCCCTCTTAAGTTATTATTGTTTCTAAAAACATAGTAATAACAATAAGTTGAAATTCACATTCATTGTTGCAGTTAAAAGTCTAAATATTTTTTCAAGAAAAAATTCTTTGTATTTTATCAGTTCTAGATTTCGTAAAAAATCCTTGTTTACTGTCTTTTTATATCTCGTAGCGTTTTATTCAATTATTTCTTGTATATACACTATAAGTATCATTTTCTATAGATTCTAGGTTATTATGCGCCAATATCAATAATAACATTGATATAAAATAGAACCAAAATTTTATTAAAATAGAATTCTTATTGTTTTTTCCTGGAATAATATTTTCTTTGTTTACTTTTATATTTATTTGGAACATGATGTTTTGTGAAACATAAAATATACAGTGATGTTATTTCTGTAATTCACTAGTAAATTAGTTTGATTTGAAATCTTACAATTAATCGAACCAGTGAGTAGAATTTCCAATATTTGCTAGAGTAAATATTGTTGTTGACTTTGAGCTAATGGTCACATGAATACCTGTTAAATTAACAGTACATAATAGCTATTATTGTATCATTCTATAGATCAGTATGAGACAAGACATACTAGTATTATTTGTAAAATATGATACATTCAAAGCGGAATAATAATTTAATGTTTTTTAAATATCAATATCTGGTATGAACCAGAGAAAAAAATTTAAATTCTAAAAGCATACTTTGTCTCCATATCGAAAAACGGAACACAGCAAAATCCAACACATTATTCTAATAATCTAAAAACCTTTTTTAAATTCAATCGAACGAACAATCCAACCAACAAATCAGTTTGTGTTTTGTTGTGGTTGTGGCAAACGAAATGCAGAACAAGTAAACAAGAAAAATCGCAAAAAGATGGAAAATAAGAGAAACGTATAAATACGATATATAACAGTGACGTAATAAAACGATTTTTCTACTCAAAATATGAAAAGATTGATGTAAAGGTATCAAATCCAATATACATGGAAGAAAATCTAATTTTACTATATTTATATTGTATGAATAAATTTACATTTTGGTTTTATTTTATAAGCGAATATATACGTATGTATATTTGCTATGTGATTTATAAAAAAAAAACATTATTTATAGTTTATTTTGCTTTTAATAATTAATTTCTTAATATTTCAACTTAAATCCAATTTAAATTATCAGATTTTTATCAATAAATTCAGAATTATTTAAATACTTAAACGCTAATTGGAATAAATAGAGTGTTTGTATAGATATATAGTTTAGGCCTTAGATCTTAAAGGCCTCAAAGTATTTTAAAATTAATTACTTAAAAACATCTTAATTTCATAAATTTGAAATTAAATTAAAAGTATAAGATTACTTACATATATCAGTAAATAGAAAACTTGTATCGTCATTTAACTTGAGCCCCAGATTAATAAAGGCCTCAACGTGTTTAAATAAATCTAATTTTGTATTCTATTTAAATTATTAATGGATTTTAATTTCTTAAAAAATATAAATTAAATAAATTTAAAATTAAAATTAAACTTATTTATTAAAGCATATGCATGATTATAAATGTCATTAAATAGAAAATTTATAGTTATTTACTTCAAGCCCCAAATAATCAATGGCCCCAAAGTGTTTTTCAATCACTTAAAAAATATAATTAATAATTTGAAAAAAACATTAAAGTCATTTATTGAAATACATGATTGCCAATTTCAGTTAATAGAGAGTTTGCACATTCATTTAAGTTGAGCCCCAAACTACCAAAGGCCCCAAAATATTTTTATGAAACACTTTGTATTCTAATTCAATTACCTAATGGACTTTAATAAAACTTAGTTCAAAAAATAATGTTAATCAATTTGAAATTAAATTTAAACTCATTTATTTAAAATACATAATTACTAAATTCAGTTAATAGAGACTTGTACAGTTATTAAACTCGAGCCCTCAAGTAGCTCAGGCCCCAAGGTGTTTTAAAGTCAATATTTTAAGTAAATTTATTTAATTCAATTTTAAAATGAAGCTTGATAAAACTTCTTAAACTAAATTTTTTTCTTCAAATCTCAATTCATATTTTTAATGAATTAAAATTTGTAAATAACGTGTTAATTATTCTTCAAAATAATAATAATACAAGTAATAACTTTAACCATGACTATGTACTTTATTTTAAACTACATAATTTGCATATTATCCTCATTAATTATGCATATTTTATTAAAGTTTCGTATTAGATAAAGTTGTTAAAACTAATAATAATTCTATATATTTTTTGTGTTATTCGTTCATGTCATGAGTTAAGCGTTTATTAACTTCAATATAAATTACATTGAATATATTTTAAAACTATGATTTAAATTAAATTTTCATGAAGCAAGAAATTTAATGTTATATAAAATGATTATATCGCAGATGAATCGAAATTTCTTTAAGGATATGAATAAAATTTATAAAGTTTTGAATTATTTCTTAAGAGACCTGTTTAAGAATAGTTTTGTAATAAATTTACTAATGAAATTTAAAGGTGTTTACTTTTGAAAGAAAAAATATTTTAGCATATGTAATTTACAAAAAAAAGGAAGAAAAAAGGAAACTAAACATATAGTGCGATAAAAAGTTGCTAGCGAAATGTTTTCTTCTACTCTTGCTAAGAGCTAAAATCGAGAAACACAAAGAGATACTCGCTTTGTATATGTGTAATCGAGTACATCATAGTATGTGTGCAAAGAGTTGTCTTCTAAATGAATGTATGTGTATTTTCGTCTGTGAAATAATGTATTTCGTTGTATGCGTGTGTATGTGTCCCAGAAGGCTGAAACAGGAAGGGGTCGTCTTTTTATCGCTTCCTCGTCGACTCCCCTAACATCTATCGGACGCCCACATTACAGACATCTTGTTCCTTGTGTTGTCAGCGCTTCTTATACACAAGAAACAGTCGACTTGGTTATCATGCCTCAAGACTCTAAAACAAATGATTGTTAAAGGATCTAAGAACTATAAAATATTTTTGATGATTTAGCAATTCACACGTTTGGTTACCGCTTTTTTTTCTTTCTTTCATACCTTAAAACTATTCAAAGGAAACATTTTTATTTCAAGAATAAAATAATACATTGTATTTTATATTAGTTAAATTATTTAAAATTAATATTTCGCCTTATCCTACACACTTTAAAAAAATGTATTGCAAGTTGATAGGCATAGTAATTATACAAAAAAAATTTTCCGTCTATGTTTAATAATATTACAACATAGTTATAGTTATATTACTAAACATTTTTTAAGTGTTATTTTACCAATTTCACATTACTTTTATAGTAATTTTACAATACGGTTCATAACCAATAAGTTCTGTAATACATCAGCAAAGTATTGTAAATTTACAAAGCATTTAAGATTCTATTAGTTTAGTTACTTTCAAATATGGTTTTGTAATTAATTAAAAAATGATAAAATTTACAATGAATTAATTGTAATATAATTAATAATATTAATTCGAAATTTTTCAAAAAAATATAGCAAATTAAATTACAAGTAACGTTTGTAAATCTGAGAAGCTTTTTATGGGATATCGATCAATGTTTTAGTGAAATTACAATGCGTGTATTTTTACATAAAGATTGTAAAATCACAACTCATCTTAATATACACTAATTTGTAATTTTACTCATCTTTTGTTTTGAGAAAAAATTGTAATTCGACAAAAAAAAATTTTACATTATTTAGAGAATAAAATAAAAATTATAAAAAGAATTTTTTAATTAACTGAAAAGTCTTTTATACAATTTAAAATCCTATAAAGTCAAATTAGGACAAAAAACACTCCACACAAAGTACAAGTATTTAAAAACTTTTAATCATTATTTATTTTCACAACAAAAACACAACGGACGACACAAACTAAAACAAACAAACACTCCGTCGACTTTCAGCGAAGATAAATAACTTAGCGCCAAGATTTTCCGCGACGCCATTTTAATGCGGCCCATTCAATATCTCTGACGTTGTCGCAATACACAACATTGCCAACTCTCTGCTGGACCGTTCCTCTTCAAGTTATCCGCGAACAGCATGACGTAAATGTTAGATATAAACAATGCGACAGCGACTGACGTAAAACATAACAACACAACCATGTTAGTTGTCAAAGTATTTGGGAAGTACCTTTCTGGTGGTCTCTGCAGCCCTTGTAACTGCCTCATCTATCCGTTAGAATAGAGGTCTAATGTTCCTTCAGGCCTATACAGCCTTATTATTTCCAGTGGTGTATAATGGTATAATACTTTGATTTAGTTTCTTGTCTTAACTTTACATATTCAGTTAATAACCTAAAGATAAAACTATAACAATTATACTATAAGCAGCGAAAATATAATTTTTATTAATTATCTTTTTCGCATTCAACGAGTTCTAAAAACATTTATGACGTATGAAATGCTTTTCAGGACGCGGGAAAATTTAAATTTAAAGGCTCTATGTAATGCAAAACCAAATATAGTTTTAAGTATGGTGAGGACCTTAAGTAATCACCCTTAAAATAACATTCCTCTTAGATTTTTATATTTTATTTGTGTATATTAATCCACAATTTTATAAACCTGTTCGTTCAGATTACAGCAAGTACACATTAATAACAAAATAAATGCTAAAAACGGTACTCGAATACAATAACAATATATTTATGTTACCAGTAAAAATATTTATTATTAAAAACAAACATTAAAAATAAAATATATGTATAAAAATTATATTTCAATAACAAATAAAATTAAATATTGCAAAGTAAATAATTGATTGTTAAAAATATTTGTATACAAAATTTTATTGTTTACTTACTGTTGTATGTGTATTTCATGACGATATTAAACAATTTAATTTAAATGTCAATGTAATAGAATAAAATATACGAGTTTATGTTTAATAGCTTTTTATTTCGTTGTAATGTTTACGAAATAAATATATGACATTTAAGTATAGGAAATATAAATTTATTTAATTGTTATAAATATTTAAACAACCTATAAATAAAATTTAGGTATTTTATACTTTTGAACTTTATAGAACTAAAGTAGATAAATGAACACAGAACTAAAAAAAAAATATTTTATTAAAGATTTCTTGTACGATATACAAAAACTTAATTGGCTATATCATCATATCGCACAAAAACAAAATATATGGTACATTTTTAAGTAATGTTTCAAACACTAACATACCAGAACCAAGCTGATGAGATGGAATTTTAAAGTGAAAACATACCCTTGTGTGAAATTAAATATTTAAGTTCAGTGCCAATTTTATGCCTCTTTTATGAATTTTAACTTTGACTTGTAAGTTAGGTTAAGATGCTAAAAGTGTGCTACAAATGTTCAGGGTGATTTACATAATTTGACAGGCGGAACGAAGAATAATGAGCTACTTGAAATCTCATTAGCGATATATACTTTGCTATAACTTATCCAACTTTCTTATTTTCAATTCAATGATTGCAAATACGTATAAATCCATATAGAGTCATAAAAATAAAATACATTTAAATGTAAATTATTATTTTACAAGAACATACAGATCCTTTATTAAAATATTTAACAATTAAACAATTAAATCCAACAAAAAAGAGAACAGTTAGAGAGTATTACAGAATTAATTGAAATAAACTCATTTGTTAGAAAATAAAATGCATTATTCTTATATATTATTTGTTAGTATGCGCAAATCAATATTATTTTTAACTTTTATTTACATAAATTAAATGAAAATTTTTTAAAAAATGGTTTCTTTCGCTGGAGAGATCAGTAAAATTGATTTAGTTTCTTTCCACATAATATGACAAAAATTAATTTTTCTACAGTAGCTATACAAAGTAGGTGTTTTGCGCCCTCTTTTGTGAGCGCAAAATGGTACTTTACCGCTCTACAGCGACAAAGTAGAAAAAACGCTCGCTGTCCAAACTTATAAAATGTTACTTGTTTACATTCTTAATGGAAATCTTTAGTCAAAAATTAATACCACTGTCGTTACCTACACATTTATTACCTTCACAAGTCAATCTGACATATAATTGCTCTGTTAGTATATTACATAACCAAACAAAATATGCCCTGCTAAGGAGTATAGAAATAAAATAGGGCATTCATTTACAAAAACGAAATTAAAAATGCTTAGATTAGATTGAATAGCTCAGTAAGAATAGAAAATAACGACAAATGATTTTTTTTATTATTTTAAAATAAAGTTCGTTTAATTTTTAAAAAAAAAAGATATTAAAAAATCAATTGTGTTCAGTTTAACTACAATTGATATATAATATCAATATGATGTCACGGCGAAACTAATATTCCTATCTCACTCCGCACCACACTCTATAGTGTGCAAAGATAGCAATAGTGTGACGTCACAGTAACACCAAAAACAAATTTCAAATATCTCTTAAAGTTTGTGGCGACTGTAGAAAAAATCTTGTGTGTATTTCGAGCGCAAATGGACATTGTCGATTTCGAGAAATCTCTCTATCTACAATGTCCCACTTTGCGCTCTTAATACACAAATAACTATTATTTATTAAAAAAATTTAATAGATCTTTTTAGCTCTTTATGTAAAAGTTTGAAACTTTTGTTATAATATCTTTATTTTGAATTTCATCATTAAAATTATTATAAGAAATATTCTCAAAAATTACCTGTACCAATGGAGCAAACAACAAAATTATGAAACATTAGAATTAACATTAAAATATGAGAAAATTTGCAACTTCAATGAAATTTAGTAAAATTTTCGTTTTCTAAAAGAGAAAGTGCAAAAAAAGTACCTTTATAATAATATGAAAAACTTATTTATCCTATTTTTATTTAAATAAAACTTACGTCTTTTAGCAAACATTGAAATGTTTAGAGTAAATAAGAAGTGTTGTCTTATTGACATAACATCTGACGTCAGAACTACTAGACCACGTAATTGCTTAACAAATATAAAACAATTGAGTTGTGGTCTTATTTAATAATTAATTATACCATTAAAAGAGTTTAAAATTAAATTAATTTTTAACATCAAAGTCTAAATCAGAAGTTTAAATTAAATTCGAAATAAATTCGCGTCATTGTTTAGAATAAATAATTTTTAATGAGATTCGCTATTTACTTTTTTATTCCTTTTGATGGTATATAAATAATAGAAGTTTAAATTTTTGAAAAGCAATTCCCAAGATGATTTGATATTACCAGGAAACTCGTATCCGTATGTGTATGTACAGATGTGTATAATATGATGAAGATGTCTTTGTTTTTACAGAAACGAAATTGAAATAACGAAAAGTGCGAGTTTCTGGATGCTGAGAAAGCGGACATCTGTCACAACCAACAAAAAATCATTACATTAAATAAATTATTCATGTATGGAAGGGAGCAGCGTTGATAATGGTAAAATGAATTTATAAAAAGACGTGCAAAATATAATTTATTCAATGTTCGAGAGTTTCGCTCTTATTTTATATAAAATGACGTTTTTTCACTCTTATGAAATCATTCTTTTTTTCTGGTACACAGATTCTCTGTTACTTAACTACAAAATAAACCTTATTAAAATATTTATCCTAAAAGTTCAGTAATGCAAAATACTATCAACATTTCTGGGTTCATTTAAAGTAATAACCATTTTTGCTAACCTGTAACGATGCTATTTAAGCTTCTGCTCTAGAAATCTGTTTCTATGGTAAGTGGATTCCCTCAAGAATTCCTTTACACTTGCCTAGTTTTCAAGAGATTATGCTTGAAAGAACATGAAAAAACATATCTGGGATATAAACTTTAAATCCAGTTATATCAATTTTTGAATCTCACTTTCAATAACTTTAATGAAAAATATTTAAAAAAAAATAATTACCATAACCTGAAAAGATAAGCTTAATAATGTCAATTTCGCAGTTCCGCTATATTGGCGTTGGTTCCAGAAATAAATCTAGTTATTAAAAATCGTAAACATACCCCTAAAATTTAACCCAATAATTTAAAAACGGATTTAACCTGACCACAATTTAGATTAAATATTAATATTAAATGAATAGAATGTCAAGCACACCAGGCCGAATGGTACGCGTAAAATAAATGTTTCTTTTTCGTAATAACAGCAAAATTTGCATACAAATTTGTAACATTACGCTTGGAAAATCTGCGCGTGCAAAATTTCAAATGCCAACGTATTTTTCGTATTATGATTATAACTAGGGGGAAACTCAGATATTTGTGTCCACCAAAACAAATATTGTTGTTTATTAAAATATCTATTCATTTAGAGGCAATCAGTTATAATTAAGTTAATATTTATATGAACGCTTTTAATTAAATCATTTAAATATCATTTTATATAAATTAATAATATTGTCAACATTAAACATTGTATTTATCTCTCAAATTAATTTAAATTAACTTAAAATTTTGAATATATCTTTTATTTGTGTCAAATTTAAATTATAATAGAAACAAAAATTTGAAAATGGTTACAGTAAAAGGAAGTTAAATAGAATGGAAATATATTTTTTAAATAGTTGTAAATAAAAATTTATTTTTTTTTAATTTTTTGGTTTTCGCTATGTTTTTAATAAGTTTCAGTGATAAATACTGATAAATGGTTTTATTTAGCTTATTAAAATCGTTATTTTCTTTTAAATGTGAAATAAAATTTTTAATTTAATTTTTACTTACCACTGTAATTATACGTTTTAAAAAAATTCATTTACGTTTTCTTGAAAATTTTTACTTAAAAATGAATTTAACGTTACATTATTTAAAAAATTTTAAATTTTAATCAAGTAATAACATGTTTTTTCACAATTGATAAATTAGTTTTTTTTTTTAATGTGTAAGAGTCTATTGGTTCTTATTCTAATGTTCATTAGAATAATTAAGCCCTGCTACCACGTCAAGGTTGACTCTTATAAGCAGNACCTTTTGTCCGAAGGGAAAATTATTCAGCCGTTATCTATCACCTGAAAAGAAGGGAAAATTATTCAGCCGTTGTTTATCACCTGAAAAGAAGGGAAAATTATTCAGCCGTTGTTTATCACCTGAAAAGAAGGGAAAATTATCTAGCCGTTGTTTATCACCTGAAAATAACGAAAAATTAATAGGCCATTATTTCACCTGAAAAAATAAAATGATTAGTAATACAAATATAACACTTAAATATGCATATCTTGGTCAACTTGTTTAAATCTAAATAAAGCAGCAGTTTATATAATTATAATAATAAATAAAACCGTTATAAACCTGAAACAGAAAAAAAAAAAATATATATTAGTACAAAGTACAAGCGCAAGCAAGCAATAACCTCTGTAAGTTTGCATAGGTATACGTCTCCCCTCCACGCACGGACTTTACCACTTCCATATTTCAAATTTTCTCAAATTTCATTTAATACTTATAGATATTATAATGAATATATATTTTTAAATTTTTACGAAAGTAATTTTGCATTTTTGTTAAACTTCTTTTAGTTTAAATAATTTGCAATTAATTTAACAGAAAAAATATGATATAGATACAAATAATTATTGAATTTCGTAAATATGTTTTCAAACTAATATGAAAGGTTGTACTTCATATTTAATACTTTTTGAAATTAATAGCAAAAACTTAAAATAGTTATTACTTTTTATAGTTTAAAATACTTTTTTTCAAAATATTTCAATTCAAAAATTTTAAGAGCCTATTGATTGCATTAAAATAAATAAGCCCTGCTACCATGCCTATATACAAGACGCATCTGTTTTCAAATTTCCTTTTTTAAAAACTATTATTCTANTGTTTTAATTATTAACTACGGTATAATTTAACATCCTGATATAATTAAATATTGTGCATAGCAAAAAATTCATTTAACCAGGTACGAGCAAATTGGTACGCCTATGCGTAAAAAATATATGTGAAACGTAAGATAGAGCAGTAAATTTGGTTCATGTAAACTTGCCCATGATTTTAGCTTCTCTGATTGGTTGGTCAAATAAGCCCTATCTTCGTCACACTGTCTTCTTAAAAAAAATGAACTATAGGTATGTACAGTTTTTAACATACTGTATTTTTATATTCACTGATCATGAAAATATTGTACAAAATTTTTGCAAAATTCTGTTTTTTTTTTTTGCATTGTATTAAAAACAAAATTTCTCAAAATAATTTGAAATCGTTCGAAATACTTAGTCCAAGCTGTATTTAATTTATTAATTTTGCAACGTTAAAAAGACATTTTGCTTGACTGATATGTTTTTAACAATCTCATTAAATAAAAAGCAGAATTTTTAAATGCAAAAATAAAAAATAAAATTTCCTTCAAGAGAGAACAAGAGAAGACATTGATAACTTGAAAAAGAGACATTATCACAACCAGTTTCATACGAAACTTATTATTTCTGGAAAGATTTTTGTGCGAGTCAGCATATGCTGTGCCGCAATTACATGAACCAAACGGACCAAATGTCCCTGTGATATGCGTTCAGTAAAGTCACGCTTTGGTCGTATATTATTTGTTATTTTAAGAGTAAGTAAAGGGCACGAGTCGACCCAAAGGGAGCATAAAGGGACGTTTTATCACACGACAACGTAAACCACCGTTGACATCTTATTTTTTATGTTGAATTATTGGTAAGCCGTTCTTGATATATTACCACTGCAATGTTGATCAAATAAAATTCTACCGCACTTCCATTATTGCGAACGAAAACAAAGCATTTTCTGGAATACGACAATTATTATTTTGTCTGCCAAATACGCCTACTAGATAATATCTATTTCTACAATGGATCACATTACTTTAAACAGAAACGATTAATATCATTCCATTGTGTCAACTTTGTCGACGTAAATATGTCAACTTCAACAACTCACTAATCATATATCTCAAATTTCTAGAGCAATCTAGTTCGTATTAATTACAAATAAAATATAAATAAATATATTTTCTACATTTATTAAATATTTTATATTAATTCTTAGTTTCCGAGAATATTTTATAGTTTACGAAATTCTTTCGAGTGATATAAACGATGCTGTAAGAAAATAAAAAACTATTTCTTTGAAATATAATAAATGATGTAGTAGAAAGTTCTTTTAAAGTGAAATTTGTTATAAGTACATCCTCATTTTTCATTGTTTTTTCATTATAAAGTTTTTAGTTAGAACTTAGAAGAATATTAACCTATGAATTTTGCGCAGTTATTCATTGAATATTAAGTAAATTTACTTTATTAATAAACGTAAAATTAATGATACATAATTTTTCATAACAATGCTACTATGCTTTTTACATTAAATACTTTTTTGTACTCATGCATTGTAAAGTGTTGATTTGCGTTACCTTAGCAACATCCGAAACTTCTATTTTCCGCATTGTAACCAGATTATTGTGCGGGAAATTTCGTAAAAAGCACTCCTATTTCTAAGGTATCTATAAAAAAACTGTATTTATAATAAAAAAGTATATTTTTTCAAACTTTGCTTTTCCTTATAATAATTATAAAAAGTGGTAAATTATTGAATGAAATTTAATTTTTAAGTATAAATTTAGTGCATTTCATTAACACAGTTGGCAACACATTCTGTCTGGTTTGACAGCAGTAATCTATGAAACGTCAAACATAACAAATTAAAATTAATATAAATAATTAATTATTTGTTTTAAACTTTTCGTACAAAAAATATTGTACATACTTCTTGCGTGAACTTAGTTCCCGGAATCATTCAATGGTGGCTATTTATCCGTGAATCAGTCGTTCCCGCACTTTGTATGTAAATAACTATTAAATTAAAATTGAAATAATTTTGCTGTTTTTAAAGTTAATTTACTGTATAAGTTTTTAAATTTATTTATCTATTAATTTTTTAAATTTCCTATAAATTGACATTTAAAAACATTATTTAATACCATATTGCTATAATATTTAATTTTTATATCGCTAAATTCTTTTTTAGTATCGCTTAATTAATTTTTATAACAATAAATTCAGTTTTATATCGCTAAATTAATTTTATTCCACTAAGCTAAATTTTATATTGCTAAATTCAATTTGATATCGCTTAATTACTTTTTATTTCGCTAAACTTAAATTTATATTGCTGATTTAATTTAAAATCGATTTAAAACATTTTATAATTATTAAATTTTTAATTTTTTAAATTTTATATCGGTAAACAGAAATTGATATTACTAAATTTAATTTTATATCGCTAAATTAATTTATGAATTAATGAATTATTTTTGTTTATCGCTAACTTTATTTTTATATCGTTATATTAATATTTACATCGCCAAGTGTATATCAACGATATATTTTGTATGTATATTAAATAGTATATATCGCTATATTAATTTAATTCTTAAGTTTACCTTCTAAATAATATTTATCAAAAATTTCATATAAAATGTAACTCCATATTTGAACTTAAAATATGTAGTTGAAAATATTTCTAACCTTAAAATTTGTAATAAATATTTAGTAGCAAATACAACTATGTACATCCATCATAACGTAACTATTTGAAACAATCTAGGCCTTTTTCACGTTTCCTAAATAAACCAATTTACTTGCAAAGTACAGATTAAAATCTACATAACGTAGAATCTATTTAATAGAATCCTCTTTCTTAAATCGCAGTCCTTGAATGGAAATCTAATTTTCCATCTTTCTCTTTTCTTCACTCTTACATATAACCTTTATTTATCTCGTTTCTACATACGCACACCTATACCTAGACTTTTGTTTATTTCTTAATTGCAAGACTTTATAAAATAATATTAAAAGTTTAAAATATAATAATTTTAAAATGAATTCTTATTTTCTATTATTATATGAAATTATTTATCGATAATATTGTAAATTTTATATAGTTTAAAATAACTTTATTAATATACAAACAATAATAAAAAATGTTAATAAAATTTAATTATAATAAAAAACATTATTTTAAATTTATGGTTAAACTTTTATAAGTATAAACTAATTAAAATGAATAGTATTAAAAATAAAGTTTTTTTTTTTTTTAAATTTATTAAAATTTACGATAGCAGACAAATTTTAAAATAACGATGGCAGATTTGCTTTGCTAATTTTGTTTGCGGAAATTGGCAGCTGAAGTTTATTGATATTAGTACACAATTTGGCTCTAAATTGGATTACATGTATCGCACATTTCAGTGGCACAAATATAAATTTGATTCAAAATGTAATTTGAATTTTTATCATTGCAGAATTTCGTGTTTTAGCATATGTACACTGTAAAATAGAGTCTATAGTCGGACAAAATATTCGCTTAAATATATATTATATATTTATTTCATACAATTCAAGACTTATTCAAAAAATGGCAAGATTTATTTTAAGAAGCTTAATTTTTAATTCATTCTAGACTTACAAGGATTGCAAAAAGTGTCCCTCGCCAATTTCGATCTACTTTGAATATAATCTTCTACATTCAAATCTAAGAGACACGTATTTTTGTTTTATCGGTGGAAAACTTATTTAAAGGGTGAAATCATCTCTCAAAGTTGATGGTAAAGAAGGGTTATTCTTATAGGTTCCATATACTTATAGTAAAATGAGACCAACGGCATAAAAATCGTCATAAAAATAATGAAAAATGTATTTTATTGTATATCCGAGGCGTAATTTAAACATAAGTAATACGGGTTAAAAAATTGACTTTCACTTGCATTTAATTGATTTAAACTAGAAAAAAAGTAATAGAAGATACGTCTTTTGGCATTTAGGAAAATAATAAATCATAAAGGGAAACTATCCCTTAAAATCTTAATTTTTATATATTCCACAAATTTTACCCTTCAGATATATTTTTCCACCAGTAACGGGTTTGATATAGAATATTATATATAATCGGCGAGGGGCACCTCTTGCACCTTCCTTGTTAGAAAAGAGATCTATAGAACTAATTGTATATTATATATTATCAAATATTGAAATAATATTAAAAAAAAGAATTTCAAAATAAATCTTATGCTTCTATAATGAAATATTTTAATTTTATATATTTATAGAGAACTAGCAGGCGAATAACATTGAATATTTTATATTATAATTTTAATATTATCTATATATGTATTTCTGTTTAATTGTGATGTAAATTATGGATTAAAGATATTTTGAGTCAAAAAATTGATCTGGTAAGGTCTTA
The DNA here is from genome assembly GCA_002278615.1 of Pogonus chalceus. NCBI lineage: Eukaryota > Metazoa > Arthropoda > Insecta > Coleoptera > Carabidae > Pogonus > Pogonus chalceus. The sequence continues at coordinate 63,207 of NEEE01003644.1, forward strand.
TTTTAGAAGAAACCCATTTAAAGCCTTTTTTACAGTATTTATACTAAGGATGTAACGGAGGTGGTTTTATCGAAACCTTAGTCGGAGTCGGAGTTTTTGAATTTGGTTTATCGGAGTCGGAATCGAAACCGAAGTCGGAGTCGGAGGCGGTGTCACAGGTGATGGCAGTAGAGATATGTTTTAAGGGCAAATAAAGACAATATTTAGTAAAACTCTTTAATTTTAATTAGAAAATAATAAATCTACACAGGCGAGAATATCGAAATTTTCAATAACAGTTAGCAAATTAAATCAAATGAATTGACTCTAAGGTGGAATATTATATTTAATATACAAAAGCTTCGCAGCTTTGTCTTCATTTAATCTATTTCTGAAAGTATCATAGATTAGACCTCCGATTAAAACCTCCGATTTAAAAATTTCGGAACCGAAGTCGGAACCGGAGGTGTAATAACAATCGGATGTTCCGACATATCGGAATCGTAATCGAAGCTTCGTAACATACTTAGTTTATACATAAAATACAAATATAATTTAAAAAAATGGAATTATATTTTATCGAGTCTGTATGTAAAATTTTACAAAATTACGAAACCAGAAACATTTAAAGTACTCTGACCACAGAAAATCTATATCATTCTCGTAATTTATTGTGAATAGAAATTTTAGGAAAAGATTGAATTGCCTATAAGTTTATTTTACATAATTTTAATTTTATACTGAAAATAAATGTTAACTATTATTCCGAGCAAAGCTCAGTCATAGTGATATTTAGAAATTCTAATTTTAAATGAGATATTTAATAGCAAATAGATTGTATATTGTAACATACGGAACAATAATCAAGTTTTAAAAGAGTACATAGTGCCACGAAGATAAGATAAGAAACATATTTTATTTTCTTTTCCTTCTGCATTACTGCCCTTTAACTGTTCTGCCGTATTTTCTTGGACGCTAAGGAAAAAGGTAATAAAGACACAGTTTAAAGGATAGCAATAACGTGAAAATTTATCCTTTTCGTGAACGATAAAACAGTTACACAGGATACTGAAATTTAAAGATGCACTGTGTGCACGTAGCTCACTTAATATCAACTATTTATTGCCTTATATATATATATATATATATATATATATATANCTTCTAGCATTTTATGGTTGCTAAAATTTTTGTAGTTAATACATTCCAGTATGGTGTTTTATTGTTTTCTGTTTTTATTTATTTATAAACCATGATTCGATTGTGGACAAGAAAATAAAATGCTAGGCTTTTATATTTACTTTTATATTCTTCTGGATTTATTCAACAGACGTTCTGGATAAGACATGTTTTATTTTATTAACCATTTCCTACTTCTTTTGTATCATATACATTAGAGGTTTATAGAGGGGTAATCTAATGCTTTATTTCTATCTACTAAACTTGCAATAAAAAATTTCTATTAATTTTTTTATGTTCTTTATCATAATCTTCAAAATTAATATTTTATTAGTAATGTTTAGACAATATATGTACATTACAGTTGCAAAGCAAACATTATCAGTTGTACAAAAAAATTGTAGGTTAAAGCGAGACCCCGTCCTGATAGCTCTAAAAAAAGCAATATTCAGAAATTTTTTAAAGTGTTAAAAAACAATCAAATCATTTGGGGTTTTTACTATATTGTTGTATGTATTTTAGTTATTATTACAAAATTTTTTGAAGTAAAAATATTAATATTTGGAGCCGTAGTAGCCGTCTTTGTCAAACACCTTAAAAAAAAGACACGTCCATCAGTTCTTTAAGGAGGTAGAACAAAATCGTTTAGATTTCCTTAAACTATATTAGTTGGCTATCTTGAAGCATAGGATTTTTTGAAAATTCAAAAAATTGCATCACTGGTGGAAAATTCTACTCTACACGATAGAAAAAACAGTTTTACATATTACCGATAAAGATTAAAGTGATTTGATTGAATAGTTCCTGAGAAAAAGTGGCACCCACTTTGAAAAACACGTTTAAAGTTTTCGGTACTGTAGTTAACGTATTGTACAATCTCCACAATTCTTCTAGTATCTTTGCAACGACTTCGAATATTAATAAACTATTTTAGAGGGTCATTTTAGATAGGAATTGATTTATTCAAAAAAATAAAATTGATTTGTTGTAACCTTCAGGGTGGGATCCCCCCTTAACTTCATATTTTATAGTTTTAACGATAAATTATTAAAATATTTAAGAGTAAATATGAATAACTTATTAAAAAAGATAGATTTTAGGTCCTTTTGTTGAAAGTAAAGATTATTATATGTGATTTAATAAAAGTTAATTATAAAATATAATATGAATACAGTGTTGATTGAAATCATTAAGCAGAAGCATCTCTAGTCGAAACGAATTATAACACTCAGTAATACATGAAAATGTGAAAAGGTCCTTGTTTGCCGTTGTGACACGTGGGTCTAATGGATTAAATAAAACTCTCGTTGTCCCTAGAGTGCTGGCAGTACTCGCGCCAACTTTGTCACCAAGTTAATTGTCGAACGATTTAACGGCTGTTTAAAGTTAAACGGGCGCTTTACGGCTAGCATAGAACACCGAGAGACCAACATGATGCAGAAGTAGCGGGGTAGGTACATTCATGGTGAATTGCTTTAGGAAGTTTTCAACTCGTTGCTGAATTACTCAATACTTTAGTTTACTAAAATGTATTGCTTATTAGCTATCAGATTTCATTCAGTTGAATGAGTTGCCAGACTCAACCTGGAAATTTTACTTTGTTCAATTTAATCATTTAGGAATTTCAATATCGAACACTGAATAAAATTTGTTCATTTAGTTTAGTAAATTTACACTGTTTAGAATTTCATTAGATATTAATTAACTGATTTTTACTAAACTCACCCCGAAATAAATAAAAAACTGTTTGTAATTCATCAATACTTAAAAACATTTTTCTCAAATCAAATTCCACAAGATTTATGTTCAAATATTGTCGATATTTGTTGTCAGAAGTTTATAAATAAAATAAAAAAGTTGTAGCATGAATAATTTAAAGAAAAAACTCTGAAACCTTCCTTTGACTTCACTATGTAAATATTTGATATTTTATTTGTATTTAAGTAAATTATAATTAAATAAAATATCATTTTTGATAAATATAATATTGAAATGTAAAATTTTATATTCTGAGATCAATTTAAAGTTTAATTGTTTTGTATTTTGAATAATTTGTAGGTTATTGTGTTAGTTTGATAATATATAGATATGAGTCCGTAGTAGTAAACGTAACCGCATTCTGTCCATCTCATTTCTTCGATACTCCCTTGATGCGTAGCGTCTCCGATATCCGCTATCCGCCATCCGGCGGAGCGTACGCTTCTCGGCGCCGCACGTCGCGCCGTCGTCTCAAATGTAGGACGGCGCTATTTTTAGCCGCGACCTGTGATATTGATCGCCACGTCACGCAAACCATGACGCTATTTTAAGCACAAATAATACCACAACAGCATCATGATCATCATCGTAATGGTAAATGAGTAACTGTAGCATTTACGCAATGTGTGTACATCAGCACTTTGTACCTATATTCACACGGTAAGTGCTGATCATTTACAATCGACGCTGTTGATAATTAAAATTGAGGAAATTTCATTTCAAATTTAATTATTATGATATATTGAACAATGCACATCAAATTCTGATCATTCCTTCGTTACTTACTTTGCGACATAAGAACAAATCGATTAATATCGTTAAAATTATGTTTCTTTATGAATTATTTAAATGTTTGAACTACGATACTTGTTCTGATAGAAAAAATATTGTAAATATTCGATCTTTTTACGCCAATTAAATCATTGGAATGTTGCGTTCTAGAAGAGCTGCCACCATTTTTGCTTCGCGTTATAAGAAAACCGTGTTATAAGGGAGTTTACTATAAATACTTTCTAGAAAAATATATTTCCTGGTGTAAATTTAGTTCACGTAAAATGATATCGAATAAAAATACTGCGTAGTGTTATAATTTACTGCGTAATACTTTTTTTACTGAATTTACATTTCATTTGCTAAGCACTCATTATCAGAACTACAGTTTTTTCTTCTGATATTTTCGAATTTCGGTTACTAAATGATCTAGTTTTCAATTTGAACTAAAATTTTCATTTTATAGTAAAATAAACCATGTATTTTTTATATAACTATTATGATACATATCAATAAAAGTATGGTTGAAAGATTAAATTCATCAATGATTTACAATTCGATAATAATACTATAAACAAGCACTTTATTTTAATTATAGATAGGTTGTTACAATAATTATTTATAGTTTGTAGATGGCTTCTTACTAAACTAGGATATAATAGGAATAATAATGGCAACAATACTTGATGTTCGTATAAAAATATGCATATGCATTGCACAGTGTTGATTTGCGTTACCTTAGCAACATCCGAAACTTCTAATTTCCGCATTGTAACCAGAATATCTTACAGGAAATTTCGCAAAAGCACTTCTATTTCTAAGGTATCTATTAAAAAACTGTATTTATAATAAAAAAGTATAGTTTTTCAAACTTTACTTTTCCTAATAATAATGAAATTTTATTTTTAAGTATAAATTTAGTGCATTTCATTAACACAGTTGGTAACACATTCTGTCTGATTTGACAATAGTAACCTATGAAACGTCAAATATAACCATTAAAAATAATATAAATAATTAATTAATAGTTTTTACCTTTTCGTACAAAAAAAATTATACATACTTCTTACGTGAACTTGGTTCCCGGATTCGTTCCATCCGTGAACAAGTAGTTCCCGCACTTGATATGTAAATAACTATTTAAGTAGAGTGTCTACCCAATAATATTTATAAGTAAATGTAGGTTACTATTTATAACATATTTATAAAACGTTGGTGTAGTACTATTACAGTACCATTTCATAAATCTTTCATAGCCCTTCGAATGCCAAAATAATATGTTACAAAATTAAACAAGTTTCAAAGGTATTCTTACTTAAAATTCACGTTTATTTCCAGAATTGAACAAGTATATCAGATAATAATATACAAAAGGAGACATATTTATTGAAATATACAAATTGAGTTACTCGTAAAAAGTTTTTCAGCATTTGCAAAAAAAGTTTACTACACGGAGAAAATTATATTATCTTTAATGAATGACTACTATTTTTATTATTAAATCTATTATCGTAATTATAAAGGTCACCACTTGTATAATAAATTTAATCATCTAAAAATAATATCAGCTCTCATGGTAATAATTGCCATTATTGATTGTAGGATATATCGATAAATCTACAATCAATGATGGCAATTATTACCATCAGAGCTGGTATTATTTTCAGATGATTAAATTTACATAAAGAAAATTAGCGAATTTTTACAATACTCTGATGGTTGCAATTACCATATAATTTTCTCCGTGTAGTGAAAGAATATATCAGATATATTATAAAATATTGCGAAATATTTATTACAAGAAAGAAACGTTGATAAAATATAGATACACCAATTTCAAACTCTATTTTAATGTTATATTTGCTACAAATATATGAAAGCATTAAACCATGAAATAAAACATTCTTATAGTGCGATATATAAATAAAAATTGGATATATATCTCGCTTGAGTAACCACCTCAACATTTTACTTGAAAACTATATATTTCCCAAACATCCCAAAAAACACGAAGTGAACACAACACTACAAGAAAATATCTATGCTGTAGCAAAGGTCGATGTGGCTGCTGTAACATGTAACATATATATGGTAGGAAGGAGCATCGTTTGACCGATTTCGAACCACAAGTGAATCGAGTGGGAAACCATAATCGTAACAGAACTAGGAACACTGTTGTTACAAATGATCACCACAGTCATGTCAAATCGTCATTGGCATTGACACGAAGATACGCAATTGTATTCTGGGTTCTGTGTTGTGGCTACGCTAAATGCTAAATGGTTAGCTTAACCTTTATGAATTTACATAGTTTGTCCGAACTGTATATTCCTATTGTAATTTACCATTATTTCACTATATACAAATAAATTAATTCCATTCGCAATTAAAAACATTGAAATTTTCATTAAAACTTGAAGAAAAAATTCGTAATTTAAGAGTACAGCAAGTTAAAAAGCAGTATAGTTTTTACAATGCTCAGTAAATTATTCGAAATTGGGTATAAAAACTTTAAAGTACTTTTAAGTTTAATAAATGCAGTACTTAGTGCCGCGAAGCGTACTACCTAATTTCAATTTATTTTCATTCGACATAAAAATTTCACGATAATTGACTCTTCTTTTTATTTCGTCGTTCTCGTGCTAATGTTTATGTTTTGTGCTGTTTTTACGTGATGTGTTTTTCCAATTAAATTAACTTTTTCAAAGCAAAGATACCACTCATTCCATTGTATCTGTAACACAGGAAAAGAAAGAAATTAAAACCGATCCTTTGTTTTAGTACATAATATGTATGTATGTATGTATATTCTAAACATAAACATTTTAGCAACTGCTGGAAACCAACATAAACAAAATAACATTTTGTTTTTATTCTTTAGTACACATTTTACTAAAGAAGGGAATTTTATTTTAAAAGAAAATTATGTTATAGACCTGAAAACAATTTTAAATAAAGTACCTTGTTGCCAATATTTTACAAAGGTAAAATAACTTTCGACTAAATAATAACATCATAGGAATATATTCATGGAAGTTCTTCGTATGAATAGTCGCATCAGAAAATAAATCGTTTCTAACGACCTGCCATTTATTACAAATGAATTTTATTTATTTGAATGGTCTTTATAGAAGTAATATTGAATGCAACTATATCGGTTATAAAAACATTATTTTAGAAAAAACTGTTTGAGAGATTTTTGATTTGTAGAATTCAACTTTTCATAACTGCTTGTTGTGCACTTATGTGATGAAGAAATTTTAACTAATTATAACATTAAATTTCTTAAATAAAACCAAAGTTTGTTTTACAAATAATTATATTATACTTCTGATAAATATTATCTAAAAAAGCCTATAATACTAATACTGAATTTTTTTACCGATACAATTTCATTTGAAAGAAAAGGTTATTTTACAAAACTATTACCTTTATTATGAAAATATTTGAGCAAAAGTTATCTAAATTAAGAAAGAAATCAAACAAAAGATTTTTTTTAAACCATAAACACTATCGACTTTATTATATTTATTTAAAAAAAAAAAAATATTATAAGCTAAGAAATTTAGGAAAACAAATTAAATTTCTTAGAAGGTATGTATGTACTAGGGATGTAACGGAGGTGGTTTTATTGGAATCGGAGTCTGAGTTTTTGAATTTGGTTTATCGGAATCGGAACCGAAATCGGAGTCGGAGGCGGTGTCACAGGTGGTGGCAGAAAAGATATGCAAATAAAAACAATATTCAGTTAAACTCTTCGAATTTCCGTAACATCCCTAGTATGTACACAGGGGGCCGTAACTAGCTTTTTGTGGGCCCTGGGTAAGACTTTTAAATTACCCCCTCCTCCTTAATAATAATTTAAAAAAATGAAAAAAACTTACCATGGTTATACGATAGTTCGAAGCTACAGTTCATTCATTTTTTAAGGTTTGATTAGAGTCCTTTATAAATAAATATAAAATAATGATTCTTTTAATTGTTTCTGGCCGTAATTTTAATTTCATTTCATATTTATGAAAAAACAATGATTTAAAACATCATAAATTTATTTAAATTTTATTGTTCTTGCTTTTTTTCTCGCGAATTCATCAATTAAATCATTAAAAAATAACAGAGATAATTTTTAGGGGCCTTTCTGGGCCTCGTTTTGATCTGAGCTCTGGGCAAGTGTCCCTGTTGTCCCTGCCTAGTTAAGTTTCTTTTTTTCAATTTAGAAAATGAAAATACGATATAAATAAAGTAAATAATTAACTAAGATTATTTTAAGTTTTTCGTTTAAAATTGATATAACGACTATCTGTTATTACGATCGCTTTTGTTGTTCCCTTGATCAGTCGTTATAAGCGCTTTTAATTGTATAATCAATTTTTGTTCTAATGTGCTTTCAAGAAAATAAGTTTGATATTTAATAATTAAATCAAAGATTATATAAAATATATAGATTAGAAATAATTTCATTCAGTGTAATTAATTTTCAGCACGTCTTACCAATATAGATACTAAAATTCACAACTGTAAAGATAAGATATCGTAAAGGAAATCTCATATTAATTTATATAATTCCCGGAAAAGGAATTTCAATTATTACAAACCATAAATTTTAACCAAAAATGGGTTTAATACAAATTTGTTTAAATAATTTAAATTCTCACGATTATATAAAATTATAATATATGCAAATATTTAATTATTTTACTAACTACAAACGTAATTTTTCAACGTCCAATTATTTTTTTTTTTTTATCATTACGATGTGAACATCTGAGTTTTTATACTCTGGCATTTTAAAACTTTTTTCCACAAATGTAATTAATCATTTTACTTTTTATGTAAACCGCTACAATAAACTAACTATAAAACAAGATAAATCTGACACAAGGTTCCGTATTTATTTTTATAGAGTTTTATAATTAAGTTTCTATCGTTCAATTTTTTTCTGATCTAATTAAAATGAAATTTTTATTGACAGGTTTGTGATTATCATGATCTGTCAATTTCCTACATATTCTAAAAATATATTTGAAAAACAATTTTCGATTGAAAAATAAATCAAACTTTTTTTTTTTTAATTTAAAATTGTGAACTGCTTGAAAAATATAACTTTTTTAATAACCAGAAAAGAAAAAATCAAATAACATATAAGTATAACTGCTTTACGTTTTACAACCAATAAGATTTGAAATATTCCCCGCCCACTTAAGTTTTTCGTATAACCAATACCCACTAACACGGACATGTTTAAAACACGCCAGCCAATTAGAGTTAGATTATGCATGTTTCTTTAACTAAACGAATCGAAACTCGCAGTCTAACCGCCAACTACGTTCAGCAGACACACGTAGCTTATTATCAGTTTAAGTGAAGCATAAAAATCGCAGAGTCGGTAAGTGCAATAGAAATAATATCTAGTATTAATTAAGTTTTAGAAATATGTATATAGAATCTTTTTAATGCAATTATGTTGTTGGGCATGCTGTTAAGGGGGGACCCCACCTTGAATATTTCAAATAATCGATTTTTTTTGCTTAAATCTATTTCTTATACCGTCTAGAATGACCATGTAGAAGGGTTTATTCATATTTGAAGTCATTGCAAAGATACAAGATGAATTATGGAGCTCGTACAATACATTAACTACATTACCGAAAACTTTAAACGCGTTTTCTCGAAACCATATTTTTCAAATTGGGTGCCACTTTTTCTTGGGAACCGTTCAATGAAATCACTTTAATCTTTATCGGCAATGTGTAAAACTGTTTTTTTTTTTTTACTATAGTGTAGCTTAGGATTTTTTTAACTACCGCCATTTTTGCTATTCTTCGAATTTTCAATAAATATAGTTTAAGGAAATCTAAACAATTTTGTTCTACCCTCTACTGATCATAACTGGTACACGTGGAGGTGCCTTTTTTGAGGTGTCTGACGCCGAAGACTACCACGGCTCCAAATATTTTTGTTTTTACTTCAAAAATTTTTGTAATAATAATTAAAATACATTCAATAATATAATTTAAAAAACCCTAAATGATTCGATTTTTATTTAACACTTTCAAAAATTCTTGAATATTGCTGCTTTTTTTAAATCTGTCAGGGTCGCCCCCTCCCCTTAAACGAAATTATCACTATTTAAGCTTCGCTTTATAAGAGTAGCCTATTTTTTGAGTCTTTGCGTAAATTAATATTACTTAAAATATACCGTGAAATGATAAATAGTATTATAATTTACCATGTATTTATTTATTAGTGTTTAAACAATTGAAAAAACGGTTTTTTGGATTGTTCTTAATTATTAAAAGTGAAAAAATAGTGAAGAAATAATAGTTTATATAAGTTTTAATGCATAATTTATATTATGGACTGTCCATTCTAAAATCAATGTTGAAGTTTATCCCTAAACAAACATTGAAACTCTTGAGAGACCCAATACAGAGAATAATTCTCCCCGGGTATAAACTGTATAAACCATCATCACACAAACCAATGTTTAATTAAATAGTACACGTTATCACGTTTGCCTTGTTTGCAACATTATCAAAACAAAACACAATCGACATAATCTCAATATAACACAATACATTTCTAGTAAATTCTAGTAAAAAATAAATATGAGACAAAAACTTTCTTTTGGATATAAATAATAATTTCCAAGTAAATTTAGCAACCCTTGTGTCATAAACAAATAGCTATCAGCAACTCCCTTTGTAAAAGGATGACTAACAAAACAGCGAGGGACTTAAGTAGCTTAGTGTCTCAAAGCCACCTTGATCCATTATTCACTGAGCCACGTGCGGCAAGAATTGCGCAATTTCGCTAGCTGTGATTTCGCGTCTCAGTATTCATTGTTAACTTATTCAGCGGGCAACGCGCGTTAGCAGCAACCCAATTCGCCACTGCATTGCGGCTTGGCGCTACGGAAACCTTTATGATCCAGTAGGCTGCTGTTTTGTGCGACTAACAAACCATGATAAGCATACCAATTGTTTTTCCTAGTATTAAATATTGAAAGGATATAAATTGATGAAATATGCATATTTTAACATAACCCTAAAAAACTCTTATTACATATCTTATAAATATAATAGCAATATTAACAATACAGTTTTTAAATAATTAAACATTAAAACGAATTCCATGTTTGTTGTAAAACTACAAGTAAAGAAAATTAAAAATATGGAAAAATAATCTAAAAACAAACAATGTACAAACGCTAAAGTTTCAGTAAAAAAAAATATCTAAATAGATAACAAGTAAAACAGTGACATTGCATTTTTTTTTAAAGAAACAGGGTCGGACCAGTCGTAAGCCATAATAAATTGAAGTTGAAAATATAATTGCTGTCATAAACAAACGGGTTATAAAAACATGCGGGGAGAACTCGTATAATAGGAACAAAGGGATTATATACACACGTAATTATCAAGGGAGTAAATTCTCCTTTTTGCAAAATCAAATATAAAAATTTTATGTTATTATTTTTTTTTATTTTCTGCTTGTAAACAAAATTCGATTTTTTCTATTTTTAGTTCATTTTTTATTTATTTTATATTTGTAGTTTGACAGGAAAATGAAATATTTTAATATAGAAAAGTGTTGATTTGCGTTACCTTAGCAACATCCGAAACTTCTATTTTCCGCATTGTAACCAGAATATCTTACGGGAAATTTCGCAAAAAGCACTCCTATTTCTAAGGTATCTATTAAAAAACTGTATTTATAATAAAAAAGTATAGTTTTTCAAACTTTACTTTTCCTAATAATAATTATAAAAAGTGGTAAATTATTGAATGAAATTTAATTTTTAAGTATAAATTTAGTGCATTTCATTAACACAGTTGGCAACACATTCTGACTGATTTGATAGCAGTAACCTATGAAACGTCAAACATAACTATTAAAAATAATATAAATTATTAATTATTAGTTTTAAACTTTTCGTACAAAAAATATTGTACATACTTCTTGCGTGAACTTGGTTCCCGGATTCGTTCTATCTAACACTTATCCGTGAACCAGTCGTTCCCGCATTTGGTATGTAAATAACTATTTTAGATAATCAATAATAATATCAAATCTAATTAAAAAATCACCCTTTATAAAACATATTAAAGGGTTATACGTTTTCAAAACAAAAATTAAGTTATTATATTATGAAACAAACTAAAACAAATCCAATAAAACAAAAGAATAAAAGTGATTTAATTACACAATTAACAACCGTGTTTAATTAATGTGAATTTAAATTCTCTAATTGCTTATTCATTAATTTCTCATTACCTCTAATGACACTTTATATATCAAAGGTTTCCAAGAAATTTAACATAATACTTTTCATTTCTATATGCAAAAAGTTTAAATTTACAATGCTGCACTTGATATTCTCTTCACACAAAATGCTTTGTTAAATTAGAACTATTATTAGAAACTATATTTTTAAAATATTTATACGATTAACCATAGTTTAGTAGCTATAAAACATTTTCAAATTAGAATTTCTGCATGAATTATTACTGATTCTTTAGGTATCATGTATCTGACTGGAAAAGCAGTTTCTTCGGATTGTATTTCATGAATATTTTCTATTGCTGCCACAGATTTCTCCAGATAATTCTGTTTCATGTTTCGTATGTATTACATTTCCATTTGATATAATAGTTTATGCAATTTCTGCAAACTTTTATTTTTATGATATAATATATTTATTATTGATTTTAGAAATTAAATTTATTTTATATTGTTGCTTCTTGAAATATTATTATGTATGTTGTTTGGTTTTTTTTTTTTTTTTGACAAGTTTTGAAATTAATTTTGCTCTCCCTCGATTAACTTTTAGTGTTTGATAACTTAAGGAAAAATTTACAATTTTGGGTAAAAAGTCTGATTTCAATTATTATTAACTGAATTTAAGAAAACTTGTAATAAATAAGAAAAAGGAATCAAAATATATTCGGCATTAATACTCAAGTCAAACATTTAAACTGGTAGAAAATTTGAAATTTTGATAAATTAAAATCAAAGAAGAATTCAAACTAAATGTTCTAGAAAGAATTTAACTATCTAGAAAACTAGAGCAAGCGGTGGTTTCGATAATTTAAAAACTAATCTAATAGATTTTTAATTTTTTATTTTATTAGATAATTGCGAAATAGAAACTATGATAATAAAAATCACTATTTGCAAAATTTCTCCAAGTATTTTTATTTTATTTATCATTTTTAGTTTTATAATTTGAAATTTGGTTCATCAAGTGTAAACTTTGGGAGCCAATGTTGTAGTAATAGGCAAAAAATATCTGATTTTAATTTCTACCTAAAAACAAGATTAATTCTAGACGAAAAGATTTAAAATTCGATTATAATAGTCCAGTTCTATCGAATTTTGATTAAAATTTTTCGACTGGAAGGTGGATTGCAAAATTTATAGGTATATAATCATAATTTTGTTAATTATTTATTTATTAAGCAACGTTAAAGCATTTTCACTAAATTTATTCAATAAAATTTTTAGAAAATTCTTTGACTAAGGGAATTGACAAAGAATGAATTATTAGAAGTAAATTTTTCTTTAAAAAAAGTAAAACGTAGTATATAACCATCAGATAAGGCTTATAAGCCTTAAGTTTTCATGTAATTATATATATTCTTTGAAATAAGCAAAGAATATGAGTGAACAGTATTACAGCTACAGTAGAACACTTAAAAATGTTGAAGTTTCATGACTCTCTTTGTGTTGACTCTTTGCTTTCAGTATCTACGTATATGTATTTGTAGATGTCAGTCTCTCATCATTATCTTTCATTGAAAACCATCTCATTTAGGCGTCAGTAGTCAGTATAGTCAGGAGTCAGCACTTTACCTCATCCTCAAACTTTAACACTATATATGCTACGTTATGTAACCTGTGGCTGTGGCTGCTGTTGATGGCAATGGGTCGCGTCTCCTTGAGAAGACATCGCGACGACGACGACATTGTACATACGTACACATAGCACTTGAAACAAAGCGGTGGAGTACCGCACACTCTATCATGCTCTCCAAACACGGAGGCAAGATTATTTAATGCACTACTATGTTACGAATTGCGTTTTCGTGTCATTTTATTTCATTATCTTCTAAAGAAATACTTTCAAACCATCAAAATTTCATACAAACATCAAATAAACCAGCATTATTTTATTTATTTTTACATCAAACTTAAAATATATCTTTAAATGGTATTATATTTTTTTCAAAGGTTCGCTTAATAACACTCCTGAAATTCCTGGATACTCATAAGGAATTTTTTTAGCAGTTTTAAAGTATTAACAAATTTATATCTTAGAAGATAAAAATAATTTTACGTAACATTTTTTAGGAATTTTGCTTATTTAATTTATAACCTTACTTATGAGATGTAAATCAGTAAATATATACAGGATACTTTTAATTAAATTTATTATATTATAAACGTATTTTTAGTTTGGAAAGAATAATTTATTTAAAATTAAAATTTGAGCACAAGTTGTCGTTTGATTTAGTATCATTACTTTTAAGTCCGTTAGTTATTAAAATATAAATAATTTACGGAAGTAATTATAGCATATATTTCGTAAAATCCAATAAAAAATATGACAGCTAAACAAAAACCTTGCACTACAGTAAATGAACTAACAATTAAAAAACTTAATTACTACAGAATAGACGTAATGGTTCATATATTGTTAATTACTNCAGATAAGGCTTATAAGCCTTAAGTTTTCATGTAATTATATATATTCTTTGAAATAAGCAAAGAATATGAGTGAACAGTATTACAGCTACAGTAGAACACTTAAAAATGTTGAAGTTTCATGACTCTCTTTGTGTTGACTCTTTGCTTTCAGTATCTACGTATATGTATTTGTAGATGTCAGTCTCTCATCATTATCTTTCATTGAAAACCATCTCATTTAGGCGTCAGTAGTCAGTATAGTCAGGAGTCAGCACTTTACCTCATCCTCAAACTTTAACACTATATATGCTACGTTATGTAACCTGTGGCTGTGGCTGCTGTTGATGGCAATGGGTCGCGTCTCCTTGAGAAGACATCGCGACGACGACGACATTGTACATACGTACACATAGCACTTGAAACAAAGCGGTGGAGTACCGCACACTCTATCATGCTCTCCAAACACGGAGGCAAGATTATTTAATGCACTACTATGTTACGAATTGCGTTTTCGTGTCATTTTATTTCATTATCTTCTAAAGAAATACTTTCAAACCATCAAAATTTCATACAAACATCAAATAAACCAGCATTATTTTATTTATTTTTACATCAAACTTAAAATATATCTTTAAATGGTATTATATTTTTTTCAAAGGTTCGCTTAATAACACTCCTGAAATTCCTGGATACTCATAAGGAATTTTTTTAGCAGTTTTAAAGTATTAACAAATTTATATCTTAGAAGATAAAAATAATTTTACGTAACATTTTTTAGGAATTTTGCTTATTTAATTTATAACCTTACTTATGAGATGTAAATCAGTAAATATATACAGGATACTTTTAATTAAATTTATTATATTATAAACGTATTTTTAGTTTGGAAAGAATAATTTATTTAAAATTAAAATTTGAGCACAAGTTGTCGTTTGATTTAGTATCATTACTTTTAAGTCCGTTAGTTATTAAAATATAAATAATTTACGGAAGTAATTATAGCATATATTTCGTAAAATCCAATAAAAAATATGACAGCTAAACAAAAACCTTGCACTACAGTAAATGAACTAACAATTAAAAAACTTAATTACTACAGAATAGACGTAATGGTTCATATATTGTTAATTACTTTTTAGTCAAACTGTAAAATGCAAATCTCTTTCAACAATCTCTAATCGAATTTCTATGTGTATTGCACTAAGCTCGTTTCCCAGTTAAATATTTAATTATAGGACTCGTAAAAAACCTATAAACTCGTTTTATGCTTTGTATTACAATGTCTGCAAGAATTTTTTTTTTTTTTTCATTCTTTTTGTTTTCAATTAACACGCGAATATTCAACATTGAGAGAACTGTAACATGTTACAACATTGTTTAATTGAATTTTGCTGACAGTCAAAATATCCCTGGAGGCTCATAAAAATTAACTATTACTCTTATTAATTATTATTACTGTTGGTGTTTTGTTTATTATTATCATGTTAAAACATGTTTCATTGTATAGTTTGTTATATTATCGATAGAATAACCTAATTTGGGAATTATCAGAATAACTGTCAAATTTTGGGGTAAAAATTTGTTTTATACAAAGCTTCAATAGATACAATAATTAAAATTATGTTAAAATTGAAATGTTCATAGCCAGATGAATTTACCACAACTATAAACACCGTATGTGGCCTTATATTTGCGGTAAATTTCTGTCATATACACAAAATTATACATGTTAAATATCATTCATATATTTCTGAGGAAATAACACGAAAAGTTCTTTTAAATTACTTTAAGTAATTCGATAAATCTATTAATAAAACTATTTAAAATAAATAAAGCCGTATTATTATTTTATTTCTTGATAAATACATTGTAAATTAGCATCTTTAGTATTAAATACAAGTTATTATTCTCGTAATATATTCAGCTGTTTGTAATTTACGTGATATGAATTACAAAGCATCGTGTCATTTATGTCTGATGCCGTCAACATAAAATTAAAACGTTATTGTTTCATTTTGACATTTCTGATTTAAATGAGATATATTTAAATATATTTCTTTGTGTGTATATGTGTTTAATGCATAAATTATATTATATATACATTTACAGTTGGTTTTAATTATTTTTTGTTTAACATATGTACATTATTTTAAATTTTAATATCTACATACATATAGTGGCTGACACTGAAAGTCGGGCAAGCCTATTTTAGAAGTTGCCATTTAAATATTTCATTTTTCTATTTTATTTTATTATTTTTATCACTTAAATTATTAATTGGAATAATATATCAGCTTTAGTGGTAGGTTTTTTGTATTTTATTGAGAACACAGAGAATAAAATTAAAATAAGATATTATGAACCGTTTTGTATTTTACCTCGATAACGATTCAAAATACACATGATTACAAGAAGAAAAGTTAAAACAACATCTGATCAGTTCTCAAATTTAAATGTTATCAACTATTTGCGGGATGTATCGTGAAGAAAATGGCAATTAAACAGAGTTCTATTATAAAGCTTTGAAAAGTGACTAACAGGAAGAATGGGAAAATATTGAGTTATCTTTTTGTAAAAAAAAAAAATAGAATAAAATAAAACCCAAGGAGATTTGAGTCCTTACGGTAGCAAAGCAGCCTATTCACAATATTTATTTCGAAAATTTTCTTATCTATGTTGAGAACTTTAAGTCTGAAATAGACTTCTTATTTTTATATTGAGATTTTGAAAATAATTTTGCTTAATAAAAAAATAACCATTTTGAAATATTTAAGGGGTTACACTACCTTGACGGTAGTAAATATAGATATAAAAATAAACTTTTTTTGAGGCAGTTGTAAAGTAATATAATAATTTTTATTTTATACATTACATAGCAGTTTTATAAATAATTCGAAACAATAACAAATTAAAAAAAATTAAAAAAGAAGGAGATATGAACCAATAAGTAAGACTCTCTTTTGAAAATCCTTACTGTTGGTATACTTATTTTCTCTGTCAGACATTGTGTAACAAATAATTTTTTTTATGTTAGTTTAAATAGACAAAAACTTAGATGTAACGTAGGGAAAACGTTTTTATTTTTTTGTAGAAATGTAGTAGTAGTGTAGTTTTTAATAAAAAACTCGAAATTTTGAGTATATAAAAATTAAAATCTTATGAAAATTGCACTCAATTAGAAAAATCTTACGCCCTATTTTAGATAATATTATAAAGAAAACATATTGTACATTTTTTGAGTAGATCTTGAGATATCTTATTTTCCAGTTTGAAAAAAGTAGTTTCGAGAAAAACAGTACAGCGTCGGCGTCTTAAAACCAAATATTCATCCAAATTGCTATAACAAAATAATTTGAATTTCAAATTGATCAAACATTTAAAATATTATTAACAATTTATTTAGCCAAAAAAAATTGTTTTTTTAATATCTCAAGGTAGTTTAACCCCTTAAATTACAACTTTTGATAAAGGTTTGTTCGATATTCAGTACGAGCTACTTAAAAGTACATATTTCAATTGTGTGAAATTTAAATAAATGTTTTCTTATTTTGCTTACTAAGAAAGTTGTTATAAATAAACTTAACTGTTATATTTAGTTATAAATAAATAATTTAATCTTAAATTCAAATATTTTACCTCAGGATAACTATGTTATAAAATGATCACGTGTTGTTTAATATTATAAATAAACATGTGAACCGTAATATAATATATCTATATGAGCAAAAGTTGTATACTTATGTCTTGTTAGTTTATTTCTACAAAACTTATTAAACATACACCTTCATAACGTTACATAATACAGTTTTCCTTAGATAATATGATATTCATTATAATATTCAAAACATGTGCTTTGCATAATCATGCTCAACTGATAAGCGGTTTTACAAGATTACATAGTCTTTATTCTTATTCTATTTATATAATATAAACTAAAATTTAACCATAACACATTTTTCATGCATTAAATTTAAGAAGAATTACGAGAGAGGAAAAAGTTGAACGTTTTAGTAATAAATGAAAAATTTAAAATTCATCGATAAATCCCATCATCGAAACACTTCATCAAACGATTCTTTTCCATTCAATATTTGATAAACGCTGCGTCGGAATCGCAACGCATCGTTAACTCGCAGCGTTGCGTAGGATACTCACCGCGTCCGTATAAACTTCGCTGTTTCACATTAACGTCGCGACGCTTTATTTCACGCCCACTAACACTACTAAATCGAATCGGTTTATTGCTAACTCGCGATATCATTATTTAAACATCACTGATATCGTAAAATATCGTCTAATTATATATTTCATTATTTTATTTTACTTACAGTGCTTTTATTTTATCTTTTTTGTTGTGTTGTTTTATATTTATATCTTTCAATCTATCTCCATTTTTTTTTAAAACATAATTTAAAATTTACATTTATATTTTATCTTATTTAAACTGAAACAAAATTGTTTTGCTTTAGAAGACGTGTTTCATATTTTAAATCTGTCGTTTTTTATTATTTAAATTGACCAATGACGAAACTATTGCTAAAACTGGTTAGCAAAATCTTGAGCCGCAGTGGTAGTATGAATTCTTTTTGAGTTCATAATTTGATGTGAGTTTTCTAATGAAGAAGGTGCAAGAGGTGTCCCTAGTCGATTCCGTTTTACTTGAAATATAATATTCTACACTCAAATCTAAGAGACACGTATTTTTTTATCGACGGAAAAACATATTTAAAGAGTCGAATCGTCTCTCAAAGTTAATTGTTAAAAGAGATGGACTCTAAATCGTAGTGTGTTACCTTACACAAAAAAAATGTGTATTATCTAATTTTCTAAGTCAAAATACTCACACAAGCGTGTTAAAATACAATTTATTCATATTAAATGTGTATTTATACAAATTTGATATGTGTTATTTTTAAAACACAGTACGAAGTGTGTTTTAATTTCAAGTTATTATTGTGTAACGTGTAAATTGACACATAAAAATCAAAATTACACATAAATGAAAATTACACATTTAAGGCCTTATACACACATTCTTTAAGATGCTGACAATAGTAAATTTGGTCATGACCATGACATCATCTGCTTATATACGTACGTGCACGTAGCAAATAATGTGAATATTTCGATATTTATTTTATCAATATGTTTGCATATACATATGTATTTCACACTGTCAGCTTTATTATGTGGGTATATACGGCACTTAAATGCAAATAAACAAAATCAGTGTTAAATACGGAACCGAATATGAGAGTCTTGAAATAGGTTAGTGTAAAATGCATCCTCGCCATAAGAACGTGTTTCTGATTCGGAAGTGTTTAATCTTTGGGTGCATAACTGACGCTGTTTTTATAATGAAAAATAAAGTGATTATGTTAACAAAGCTAATGCAGATTGTGAGGTTAAGTGATGTAACATTGAAAAGGAAGATGTAGAAAATAAGAAAGAGAAAAATGTTTTCTTGATTCCTGTATCATCAGTTGTGAAGATCTTTCATCTTCTCAATTTAAGTAGAGAAATAAACCATTACTTACTGTCAAATAATTTTAATTTAATTTTTAGATAAACTGTAGAAGCAGAAGAATCAAATATAGAACAAGCTTTTACTGTAGCTGACGAATCAATTCGTATTGAAACTGTAGCACCTAACCGTAGCAAAAATTTAAATTCTTTATATACATGTTTTACTGATAAGGTTATAATTGTATTCTATGTACTTTAAATATGATTTAATAAATATTAATTTTAAAATATTTCTTGAAGAAAACACACATAAAATGTGTTCTTTTTTAAACACACTTTAAACGTGTAATGAATGAATCACCTAATATAACACGAATCAAATGTGTTATTTATTTGACACACAAAAATCTGTGTAAAAAGTGACTACAACAAAATAACACATATAAGTGTGTTATTTTAACACACTTAGGTTTACTGTGTACTTGCAATTTTTATAATTAAATGGGACTAATAATTTAATTTAATAATAAACCATAAGATGTAAACTATTCCTTAAAATAAAAATAAAATATTCAACTTATATTTGATTTTCAACAGATTTTTTCCGTCGAATTTACTTTACCATTATCTTTGAGGGACGATTTCACCCTTTAAATAAAGTTTTACCCAGATAAAAAAATACGAGTGTCTTAGATTTAAGTGTAGAATATTATATTTAAAGTAGAACAAAATCGGCGAGGCACACCTCTTGTACCTTCCTTGTAAATCACATTTATTAATTTTGAAATAAGAGGTAGTCTGCTTTAAATTCTAAGCTCAACTAGAAACTATATCACCTCTAAGGTCCATCAGAACAGTTTCATAAGCTTGAGTAATCTAGTCTCAGCATCTTAATAAAGATTTGTCATAAATTCATGTATCAACTTAAACAATTCGAAGAAGAATTTTACAAATAATACAAATACAATAATTTTTAGATATAAATTGAAAAAAAAATGATATTTTCATATAAATTAGTAAATATGCGTTAAATGAAATTCATATTTTGATAAATATTTGAAATAATCAAATGATTTTATTTAGAACTGTTAGGGGAGTTTTTTATTGTATGCTTTAATTTAGGGTAAAATGATACGTTTATTTTTACCCCTCAAAATTACAGTAAATTTATAATTTATATATAAAAAATGTAATTTTTATTTACTTGATCTCAAAATCTAATATAAAATAAATAAATTGATTTGGTATGACATTTACAATATAATNATCTAATATAAAATAAATAAATTTAATTGGTATGACATTTACAATATAATAATTAACGGTTTCATATTATATAATTATATTAATCCTTATTTGAACCTACTTTAAATATATTAATATTAATTGACTGTATTAATTTTAATCCAAATGAAGGATTAATTCAAATAAAAAATTATCAATTAAATAATTACCGACTGAAAGGTAATATAATCGGTTTTAATATTGAATTTACAGCATAAAAACTTTATAATCTTTTCGCATGAAACAACATGGTCATAGTTTTAAAGCTCATCTCAAGCTTATATTTTAGTCAGGAAAAATAGTAACGATAAATACGTTCGGTCGAGCCAACTGGCTTTTTTCCAAAAGCTATAAATATTTACTACAAAAAAGCTTTGTTTAGAAACTACTGATAACACCATATAATAAACTAATACATAAAATGCTGCACACTGACGTAAAAAATTGCTTTTCTTAAATTGATTTTCAAATATTCATACAACGAGATATTTTATGATATTTAATATATAAATAATTTTTTTCTACAGTCGCTATACAAAGTAGGCGTTTTGCGCCCTCTTTTGTGAGCGCAAAATGGTACTTTGCCGCTCTAGAGCGACAAAGTAGAAAAAACGCTCGCTGTCCAAATTTTTATAAAATGTTACATTCTTAATGGAAATGTTTAGTCAAAAATTAATACCACTGTCGTTACCTACACATTAATTACCTTCACAAGTCAATCTGAAATTAAAAATGCTTAGATTAGATTGAATAGCTCAGTAAGAATAGAAAATAACGACAANTTGTTAACTAAATATGTTTAATCGTTCCACGAGAATGTAGTAAGAAATTTAATTATTAGAGATGTTTCAGAAATTCGATGAATATCATAAAAAATAAAAAACTAGAATAACTTATAAGAAATATTAAATTAAATTACCTCAAATATGTGCGAAAACATATTAGAAATTTCACAAGATATTTTAATTGTTCAAATACTTGATTTGACATAATTTAATTTATATAATAATTATATTTAAGGACAGAAAAGTAGGAATCTTTTTATAAGTAATAATATTTTAATATCTTTGAAAAAATGCTTCTCAAAATTCCTTATTTTCAAACAAAGAATTTTATAAAAACATAAACAACTATTAAAAATATCATGTAAACATAGTATAAATGTTAAATCAATGTATTCCTTTCAATGTTTAGTTCCTGTTGTCATTTAGTTGTTAAAAAACTGCCATTTAAATCTGAAAATAAACAGAAATAATTAAAAAGCTAAAGAAATGTTTAAAAAAATAATATTAATATTTTAATGTATACGCTTTTGCACTTATCCTTAGGTTTTTTTTTTATTATATATCCATCACTAGCAATTTTTATGGATTATAAAATCATAGATCTTAAATAAGTTACTACTAGTTCGTAAGTAGATACATTTAAATATTAAATATTCTAGTACCGAAATATCTAAGATCTATGATAAATGAAATAAATTACAAGTAATTTAATAGTATAATTTGATGTTTCAGCAAAACTAGATGGCGTAAAAACCTACATGCGGATGCGTCGTGTTCCAAACCATCTCCAAGTAAAAGTCATCAAATGGTTCGACTATTTGTGGTTAACACAAAAGTGTTCGGATGAAGAAAAAGCGGTTTCATGTCTTCCGGATAAATTGAAAGCTGAAATTGCAATTAATGTTCATCTAGATACGCTCAAAAGAGTTGAAATTTTTCAAAATACCGAAGCGGGCTTCCTTTGCGAGTTGGTGCTTAGGCTGAGGCCGGTACTTTTTTCACCTGGTGATTATATTTGTAGAAAAGGTAAGTTTATGTAGTTTATTTGATTTATTCGAGTTTATTCTTGTTTTTTAATCAAATAGAACAGCTTTTGCTCATTTGTATCGTTAACAAACTAATTTAATTACTAAAAAAGCGAAACAGAAATATAAAAATTTATAATGATAATTTATCATTACACTTCATTTAAATGTATTTTCTTCTTTGTTATTTTGCATATAAAGTTATTAAATTTGTAAAGATATACAAGTTTCAACGAGTTGCTTGTATTACAATAGTTTTGATTCGAAATTACTTCAAAGAAAACCAATACATCTGTAGTTTTAGCAAATTTATAATATCTTATAAATAAAAGTAACTTTTATATTATACAAAAAAAAATAACTGTTGTTTTACATTTATTTTAATTTTACTTTATTTTTATAAAAATAGTTAACAATAAATACTAAATTTGAACTTTTGTAACAAACACAGATTGAAAGAATAAAACCTAAAAACTTTAAGAGATATTATTAAATTTACTGCTTTAATATTTGCTTTATTCCTTTTTTTATTGTTAAATATGAGAAAAATGCTTCTGAGAATATGTTTTATAAATCAAATAATTATGTGTTACATGAAGCAAGTTATTATATTACCTCACAAACTATTTAATTTTATATCAGAACAGAGCTGTAATTGTATTATATCAATAAAAAGATTTTGAAATGTCTGGAAGATGTAACTCGTTTGAACACAGTAATAAAATAAAAGAAGAAATATGCAATTACAACACAAGTAGAAATAATGAATCATAAAACATGAAACAAGGATTTTCTAAAGAAAAATTTAATTTAAAATGGTTTTAGTATCTCAAAGAGAGCCTTTTAAACAACATTTTAACTTTGTTTTTATTTTTAGTATTTTGTTAATATCAAGGAAACAATTATTTTCAATTTCTTATTTAGAAGTTTTATTTAAATTTTAGGTTTGATATTTTGCCAGGAATATTTGAATAATTCAGTTTTTACAATATTTATTTTGTTTTTATAGAAAAATGCGCATTTTGTTTGTCGTGTTTCTCTATTATACTAAAATCTGCACTTATTCCATCTCATTTTCATTCTGTATTTTTACCGTGTGCATTAATTCGTACTCTTTTTGCCTTATTACTTCATAAATCACCAGCCTCAAATTCATTTCTCAACATTTCTCGCGTCCCTTTTGTTTCCTGTTCTGCGCGGTACACCGGCAAAATTGCTCGGTAAAAACACCGACTAAAAAGAATAAAAAATAGTGACAAAAACGAGGAAAATTGTTGATAAAAAGAAAAAGATATTCTTAGTGATATGAACACCGCACCTGAAGAATTTTGTCTGTTCGTGGCAGAAAAGAGAAATTTGTTACGAGTTAATTATGGATGAAATTAGCGAACTTTTACTTAATCAACTTTTTATGACATACACATGTCTTAGTTTTTTTTCTTTTTGAAACTTTAATATGTTGCAACCATTAATAACACCAAAGAAACTTTGTTTATTTTTCTTACTGAAATATTAATATTTTTTATAAATACATGTTTCTTCAAATGAAAAAATAATACTTCTCATTTATAGGCCTTATTATATTATAAAATCAATCAAAAAGCACGGATTAATGTCTAATTTATCGACATTTTTTTTTCAATTATTTACATTAGACATCAAATGATAACAAAATTATATGATAGATGCATTGTCGAACAATGCGGTCAAATATCTTTCTTAGATTTTAAGCGAATCAGAAATAACTAAAATGTTTAAAACTAAAAATTACTAATGTTTACTTAAGCCATTTTCAATATTACATATATACATTAAATTATATTCATATCAAGCTTAGTTTTCGAAAAAGTTATAAACAAAATAAAAATTCTCCAAATCAGCAAAAATACAGCTTATGTTTCTTAAAAATCAACAATTTCTGAAGAAGTTTTTATTAAACATGAAATAATAAGAAATTTTTTTCAAACTCTATGCCGAAAAACCCTTTTTAAATTTAGCTTAGTTTTTGAGAAATTCACTAAACCGAAAATGCTCAAAATCATCAGCAAAAATACCTAAAGCCTTATTATTTTTCTTAAAAATCATCGATTTCTGAAGCAGTTCTTATTAAGCATGAAATAATAAGGAATTTTATTCAAATACTATGCCGAAGAGTTCTTTTTTATAACTAGCTTAGTTTTCGAGAAATTCAAAAACAACCAAAAATACTCAATGTCAGCAATAATAGTTAAAGTATTTTTTATTAAAAATTAACAATTTTTATAGTAGATTTTATTGAAGATAAAATTATTACTTAATTTTATTGCAAATACTATACCGAAGAGTGCTTTTTTATATCTAGCTTAGTTTTTGAGAAAATCGCAAATAACTGAAAATGCTCAAAGTCAGCAAAAATAGCTAGTTTTATTATTTTTCTTAAAAATCATCAATTTCTAAAGTTATTTTTAAAAAACATGAAATAATAAGAAATTTTATTGCAAATACTATGCCGAAGAGTGCTTTTATATATCTAGCTTAGTTTTTGAGAAATTCACAAACTACCAAAAATGCTCAAAATCAGAAAAAATAGCTAAAGTCTTATTATTATTATTATTTTTAAATAACAATTTCTGAAGTAATTCTTATTAAATATGAAATAATTTGGAATTTTATGGCCGAAGTAAAAATAGCTTATTTATAGTCTTACTATTTCTCTCAGAAGTCAAACATTTTTATATTTAATATTTATGTATATCAAACATAATTTTCTAAAAAATTTTATTCTACACTAATTTTTTTCATTCAAAAGTATTATTTATTGTTATAAAGAAATGTCATTTAAGAATTAACTTTAAGATTAAATTCTTTAATTAGATTCCGTGGTGCGTAATCTTCGTATATCTGTTGTTAAATATTAGTGCAAGTAATTTTAGGAACAATTATGTCTCACCGAAAACCTCAAGCACTTAATCACAAACGCCGTATTAATTTATTGATTGGCCAGTAATGAAATATACCACTGCAGTACAGTAATTATTATTGTCAACGAAACCAAGACCGAGCTATACATTACGGTATTAACAAACCACAATCTATTTATCATGTTATAATCTAATGTATTACTTACATATATGACTAACATAGCCATACGCTAACATACTACATTTTTATAAAAATTAATACTTCTTATACGAAACAATCTACATTTAATTTTGACAAGAAAAGACTAGAAAAATCTCTTAACTCTATAAATCATACATAGAACACTACTATACAGGACTTTATTCTTTGGGATTTTTGAGCCCAAATGGTATTCTTGTATTTTTTGTTTTTTACTATCAGGATCATTTCTATCTTTGTTGTTGTTTTCTTTTACATTTTATATATTTGCTGCATTCATATTTTTTTTAAATGTCTATTTATAATACTATTTTAACATAATTCATCGTTTCAAACTCTAATTTAAGTTTGGAGAAACTGCTTCGGAGGGTAATCCCTTTTATAAACTTTTGTTTACAAGAAGGAAATATTGATGAATATCTAAATCCACATTTTATGAAACATTCTGCGGAGGACTATCTACTTAAGGATCAGATCATCTAATATTTGCAGTTTCAACTTTTTACCCAAAAAGTTAACAATTTTAAAATATATTTTAATTTGAAATCTATTTATAAAACTATATTAAAAGCATTTATTATTTAATGTGTACATTTGTTGCTTATATGCAGTACCTATGTAATCTTAGTAAGAGAAACTTTAAGATATACTCAAATTAGTAAGTATAATATAACTTTACTGTACTTTGACAGTATTTAATTACAATGTAGTTAGTTGCAAATACCTTTCCTACTTACAATAATTAATTACGTCAAGCTAAAACATTCCAACTTTGTGTTATTTGCGTTACAGAACTATTTATTTTAATTTCATTCACTTTAAAATTAAAGCCTATTTATTAAAAAGAAAAAAATGGATTAATTCCGCATTAATATTGATTTTTAGACAAATTCTTTCAAATTAACGATGTTATAAGTTTATTATTTGAAACGTAGGCGAGTTTTACTTTTTCATGGGAGCAGAAAAGCTATCCCAAACATGTTTCAGAATATACTTTCTCTGATACTATAAATTAAGTTGAATTTAAAAAAAACTTTGACGAAAGTATGACAAATGTGTATTTTAATAATAATTTAAAAGTATTGCCACCCAATCTTCATATTACTTTATTAAACACTAGTGCATAATGATACCTTACAGTTGTGCAGAATGTAACCATCCTACAAAAATAGAATTCCGTAATAGTATTAGAGAAAGAATATTTTATTTCCATATAAATAACAATAATGTTATGATATGAAAAGAATAAGTATAAATAGCCAAAAGTAATGAGTTAAAAGCAGAAAACAGCAAAAAAAAGAAGAAGAACAAACAGTTTTGGAAACATTAAGAACAAAGTGGGAAAAGAATAGCAAATAAGCTCAGCAAATGCTAACTTTATCAACTTAGAGTCCCTACATAAATAACTGGCAGAACTTGTACTATTAATACACACAATAAATTAACCGAATTACGTCCCGAACCTCCAGCGTTTATTTGTCGAACTAACAACACTCATACGTCATAAATGTAATAAGTTGAAAGCACGTCCATGTGCGGTGTTAGCATCGACCGCTAGGACTCCCAGTCAGGCATCTGTGTCGAAATACAGAAGGAACTTAGTTGTTCAGATTCAGGGTATGGTCTACTAACTATATACTATGCTATACTATACGGTACGAAACGGTACGGTACGGTACGGTACGGTTCGAACCGGTATAGACGGACACGAACCTAACAGATATTGGATATTGGAAAGATAATGGGTTTATCGAAAATGCATCATTTTTCTTCGATAAAGTGGGTAATATGCTAGAACTGATTTTTCACACTCCGAAGACTTTTCTCTTTACTCTACCTTTATGCTTTAGCTTTTTTTCTTGGAACGGTACAATTATTTTATTAATGCAAATATTTTTCACATCGTTTTTTAACTTTTTATTTTATTAGTTTAGTTAATCGATTGTAGTTTCATAAATTTGACGAAAATCAATTAAATGCTCAGTTTTGGCTATTTAGTGATATTAATAAAGTGTATCCAGTATTTTATCCTTATTATTTCATTTTATTAATAATGTTTTTTTCTAGAGGTAGCCGCTACTTCCATAAAATTTAATTTATTTACTTTAATACTTAAAGTTTTTACTAAAAACTAGACAAAATATATTTATTTGTTTTACTTAAACTAAATTAACTTGTACTCAAAAATAAGATCTATTTTTTTACGCTGGTTTCTTGCAAATAAAAGCCATTTTACGTAAAAAAATCTTACTTAAATTTACTATAAGAAAATAAAATTTGATTTATTTATTACAGTTATAAACTGATTATTTGTTGACCTTAAATATTTATTTTAATTAAAATTTAAACTACTTGTTTATATTCTAACCTTTTTAATTAATTATAAGTTACAAATTTTTATCTTGGTGTACTGATATTTAAAACAGAAGTTTATTCCAAAGTTTTTAATCTTTTTAGTTGTTTTTTAGACAACATCTGGTCTTTAAACAATCGAATTACTTAAATTTACTGTTATGTACCTTCTATATTTCTAAATTAATTTTTCATCTTATAAGTTACAAATTGATAACTTTGTATCCGATTATTTTAAGCAGAAGCTGTTTCTTAGGTTTTTATTTTTTAAATTGAACTTCAGATATTTCCTTAGTCTTTAAACAGTCTTAAATTGATTTTAATCTATCTTTCACTTGTTTTTATTCAATATTTTTTTCTGGACAGGAGTTTTAGAGGCTTTAACAATATTCTTATATATTCATTAGTATTAATTGTTTTAAGATAAGTTTTCTCTGTATTTTGTTTTGGGTACAAACATAAAAGTAATTATGTAAAACAATTAATTATAAATTTTAATTGCAGGTGAGGTCGGTAAGGAAATGTACATTGTGAACCGTGGCCGGTTACAAGTGGTAGCCGATAATGGACGAACAGTATTAGCAACATTAAAAGCCGGCAGCTATTTTGGCGAGATTTCCATCTTGAATATGGGCACAGCAGGTAAACGCCTTGGTAAATATCATCCCCTCGCCCTACGGTGGTATCGCGATTGAACCATCACTAATTTATTCGTAAAAATATTCGTAATATCTTATATTTCATTATTGTTATAATTATTTTAAACTTTTAACTTTTCCTCAACTATTTTCTCTTGCCTCTTGAATTGCTTTTTTCGTATTTTTCAACTTTTAAAAAATGTTTTATAGCTTATGATTATATCCAGAAAAATAATAAAAAATCAACGAAAAACTTTACCTTGTTATCAAATAAATTTAAACTCTAATCTTATAATAATCTTTAAATTTCTAAAGTTATTTTTTTTTGTTTATTACCACTTTTATCGAAATTCAATCATTATTACTTTTATAATCATATCACATATATTTATAGCAAAAATTTAAATATGAGACTTTTATATACAGTAAAAATCGTTTATAACGACGGACCGGCTGTAGTAAATAATTTAATACTAAACCTTTATTTTTTTTATGCAGTGATTCAACTTAAAGTGACGATTTTTCTTTATTGGAGTTAAACTTTTTATTGCAGCTTGTTTTACAGTAATTCTTATAAATATTGTGTAGAAAAGATTATAACACTACAGTCGTTGCCACGAATCAATATATTTACATAATAATAAGCAGATATTTTACTTCGACATACGTTATTATCTTTTTCATCTTCTTAACGTTTAGCTTACATACTTCTCAATAATGTTACTTCTTTACAAATCGTTCGTGTATATAGCAACAACTGATTTTTTTGAAATACATAAAACGTTTTTGTTTGCGATGCGATACCATGTAAACGTATAATTATTACGCAACTTCATTGTTTAGTGGCGACGACTATATACTACATAATTTTTACCGATACTATTTCGTTATGTAAGCTGGAAGTTTGAAGGCAAATATTTTTTTATCAAATTATTTATTTATTTATTCAAAAGAAAAATTTAAAAAAATCACAAAAGAGATATTAAAAACTGAAATTATCAAAAATCATTTACATAGAATAATTTTTAGTTATCTACTTGTAATAATAACCAAATAAATTAAAGTTTTTCAGACAACAGTTTATTTAGCCCTGATATAACGATCATTGGTTAATGCAACCACTTTTGTTGTTTTCGTCCTCAGTTGTTATAAGCGGTTTATACTGTATGTGAATGCATGATATATGTTCTATATACACTTGCACTATTTCTCTAAATAATATATATATATACAAATATTTTACATCTGATATTATAATTTCTTGGATGTAATCAAAAAAGCTCATTTTGAATAATATTTACATAAAAATCTCCGATCAACTGACTTAAATAATAAAACAAATATATTTTGCCTAAATTTAACTTGTCTATAAAAGTCTTTTTAAGATACACTTTATTAAAAAATGAGTTAATCAGAGATTCTCTTATAGTGAAATATTTATTTGCACCCTTTATAAATCACAGGCTTCCTTACACTTACTAGCATGAGTAGATTTCTAAATAATAAACATTTTTCTTACAATTACAACATAAAAAAATAATAATCATTGTTCTTAACTAAGTTTATGAATTACATATAAATAAATAAAAAAAAAAACAGGTCTAGGATAAATTTCAAAAAATATATCTTTATTTATTTGAAATTAATTTTGAAAAAACTACTTATCGAAAATAAATTTATGTTTGATTAATAACTTAATAGCACTTAGCTTTTAAATAGCACCGCATTTTGTATTTCTTCGCTTCATTTATAAATCCTTAAATTAATTACAAATAACCATATTTTATATCTCATATAATAAAATTTTCCACATATTCAGCAATTCTATTTATAAATATTAATATGAAATATGAATTATTAAATTTACAATATATATTCATGACTAATTAAAATTCTAGAAATATAAAATATGCAGTGGTAGTTAAAATAAACGGAATTGATTTTTGTTTTTATTTATAAATATAACATTATAGAACGTTACGGTAATATAAACAAATGAAAACCACAACAAATATTCATATAAAACTGCAACTTTATTATATAAGTTACTTGTTGTAACAAGAAATTAAAAAAATAGGAATTAAATATAAATAAAGCTTGAAAAATAAATGAAATACACATAAAATTGTAACACTTCATTTCGTTGTTGAAAAATTGAATTGATCTTGTTTCCGAATAACGTACGACTTCACTATAAAAGTAAAAACCTCTAGTGCTTCATTGATGCTGCGGTAAGTTGTGCCAACACTGCCAACATCACAGTGTAAATCCCCCGCGACGAATTGGCTCTTTGCCAACATTGAAACGCTAGCCGATAATACACAACCAAGTTTTACTCATGAAATATTTAAATCAAAAAGGTTTTTAATTATTTCCTATCTGTCGTATTTTATATAACATCTAATTAATTATTTAAATTATAAGAAATATTTGTATTTCTCCTTTGCATGTTTTGTTATTTCATATTTTATTTTCATTAAATTGAATAAGAGAATCATTTCAAAAATACATACGTAACACAATCAGTATTTATTATAATTATAAATGAATATGATATGTATAATATATAATGTTATTATTCATATGTTACCTTGATGTTTGTTTAATTTAGTTATAACGTTATAGTGTATTGTTTCGTAAATGTCTAAATGTTACGAGTTGATGTTAGTATAATTTTGGTATTAACTTGTACAGACAGTTTAGTAACGCGTATTTAGTGAATCAGTGAATACATTCAATCGAATGAATACTAATATCATATAATAGGTAAAATTTAGTCTGGTTGGTAATAATTATTGCATAAACAATTGAAATTAGTACAATGTTTATAAATAGAATTATATATTTAAGTTTTCATGCAAATTTTATTTAATATTTGATTGTTTAATGAAATATTTTAGTATTTTTAATTGTAATAAAAATTTAAATTAATACGTATTGCAACAACAATACTGAAATTCAGAGGCTCAAAGTAAAACTAGTACAGCACATAGTATATTTATTTTTTTAATTGTGTAAAATATGTCATTCTACGATATTATGATAGTTCATTGATTTATTTTTTAAATTGCTAGTGCAATTGCTTACTTTGTACGAATAATTTTTTATTCTATACATTGTCTCCTATCATTAGTTTTTCGAATTCTTAAGTACATACATATGTTTTACCGTTTTTAAGTCAAAACTAGCCGAAATTTATTCATCGAAAGATATTAATTCTCTTTCACGGGCCAATGTTAAAATTTTCCATTAATTCAAGATCTAACAAAATCTTTAAAACATTTAAATATGTTAAATAATAAATTTATATTCAAAATATATTCTTTATACCGCTAAGATTACTATATAACTGACAATCTTTAACAAAATTCTTTAAGGATTTAAGTTTTCAAGTTTCTGCTGCAAAAAAGTACAAATAAGCTATATTTATAAATGAAGAATTGCAATAATGATATGTACGAGTTTTATTTTGATCCAGAGCATAAAAAATGAACATTTTTATTGTTTACAAGAAAAAATAAATACAAAAATATCAGAAAAAAACAAAGAATTTTACTTTGAGTTATTCTGAAAAGCTTCATTAAGATTTCAGTTTAGCAGCAAAAACAATTTTTAGCACGTTCTCTACTTGTACTATGTACATATTTAAATATTTGTTAATAATTTAAATGAAATTTGAATTTGAAATTAGCAATATATTATTTTTATTATGATAGAAATACAATTAAAATTATTTAAACTATAACATAAAAATTTATTTTATTAATAAATTTCTACAGATGAAATATTTTTGAAATGATTTTCAATTTCCATTTTTACTAAAGGTATATTTTCAATACAGCATTTATTTTATTTTTTCCTTCATAAAATAGGAAACCGACGAACAGCTAGCGTGAGATCCGTTGGATACAGTGACCTATTCGTCCTTAGCAAAAAAGACATGTGGGATGTGTTAAAGGAATATCCTGCTGCGAGGGTCCGTTTGGAGGCTATTGCTGTGAAGAGGCTGGAAAAATATAAAAGAGCACCGCTTGAAAAAGGTAAGCTTCCTGAAGATAATATTATATTATATACCTATTGTGCAAGTTACAATTAAAAGAAACAAAAAAAAATGTAAATAAAAATCAATGGAATTTATAATTAGTAAAATAATGAAAATTCTAGCGACAACAATATTCATTTTGCATAATAAATATCAATATTGATTTTATCATGATGAACCTATTGATATTGAATAAATGAATAATTTTCTCTCGCGTTTCTCCATTGCAAATTCTATTCTATTAATGATATATTGTTTGAATTGCTTTCTGATGTTCCAAATTATATATTAATGAACTATTGTTATATTTAGCATCAATCTTTCTGTTATGTAAATAAGAATATCTTTATGTTATTCGTGAAATATTAAACATGTTTTAGGAATAAATAATAATCGAAGTATCATTGTTTATTTACACGAAACAAATTTGATTTCAACAATATTTTGTTTTATATTAATTTGCGGGTAGATTATAAATTGTTTCGACATGCAAGTAAAATAATACTTTTGTGAAACATAATAATGTATGTGCGTTTAATTTACATCCATTTTTTTTAAATTTGTATTGCAAAAAGTTAAAATAGTTGAAGTTAAATGGATTTTTTCGGGAAAATAGCAGTATATGGCTAAAGAAATGAGTGAAAACAAATTTTTATTTTACTACTAAGCTATTTTGCCTTTGATCTACAGATTTATTTTTAACAATAAATTATAACTACACTGTTAAAAATTTCTATGGAAGTTTTAAAAAATGTATTGGAAGTTGATAGGCGAAACAAGTATAATTCAAATCAAGTATAGTAATAACACAAAACTTTTTTTTCATATTTGTTTGATAATATTACAACATAATTATGGTAATATTACTAAATATTTTTTAGTTAGTTTACCAATTTCACAATACATGTATAGTAATTTTAGAATACAGTTCATAACGAAAAAGTTCTGTAATATAAGAGCAAAGTATTGTAAATTTATAAAGCATTTGAGGTTCTATTATTTTAATTACTTTTAAATATGGTTTTGTAATTAATTAAAAAATGTTGAAATTTACAATGAATTCATTGTAATATAAATTACAATAATAATTCGTAATTTTTCAAAAACTTATAGCAAATTAAATTACAAGTAATGTTTGTAAATCTGAGAAGCTTTTTATGGGATATCGATGAATGTTTCAGTGAAATTACAATGCGTGTACCGTTTTTACATAAATATTGTAAAATTACAACACATCTTAATAGGTTTCCTCTAATGTATTGAACAATTACTTAAATTGTATTTTAATTTCGTATTAATATTCACTAATTTGTAATTTTACTCATCTTTTGTTTTGAGAAAAAATTGTAATTCTACAAAAAATATATAAACTATGTATAAAATATATTCGCTCATTTTCTAATAATGTAACATTTTAACAAAATTGTATTAAATATATAGATAAAGGGGTCTTTAACCAATCAATAAAATTAAACAAATTATTTTTTTTATCAAAACAATACTGATTTTATAATTGACTATTATATACTGATACAATTTTGGCATAATAAAAACTCGTACGCCACAAAAATTTTAAAAATTGTGGTAATTTTGTCATTTTACGATATTATAATAATATATTGACTAATTTTTTAACGATCAACAATTGTAAAACAAATAATTGACTATTTTATTTTATTACTATAGTATTTTTATTATATTTTTATTGAAGAAAATAGATGAATGCAAAAAAATTGAAATATTTACTAGTGCTAAAGGCGAATGCCGGTCTTTTTTCGAACGTGTTTTTAACCAATCAATAAAATTATTTTTACAATTTATTATTATTTACTGAACAATTTACATATATTTTTATAAATACAAGTCATGTAAAATCATTTTTAAGTCTTAAATCAATAATTTAGATCAGTTTTTGAATTAATATGTTTATAAATTGATTTTTTTAATTAATTTTCATTTTTTCTTATATTGATTTGAAGGGATCGAACGTTTAATGTGATATATTTGAATAGGAATTTTTGAAATCAGTAAAACATAAATTATTCTTTATATAGAATAAGCAGTATAAATCTGCATAATAAACTTGTCTTTTAGGGAAAACACCAACAATTAGTAAACTAATAGCTAACTTTATAGAATATAAGAGTTACCTAGAGTTCTAGTTACAATGACATTCAGACAAAGTTGCAAATGAGAACTCCTTATATGAGATGTCCCGGCATCTCACCTACAATTTTCCCAGTACTTCGTTAGGTTAGTACTAAAACAAACTAATTTACGTAAAGTCCGTTAATAAAATTTGCCGCCGAACACACGGGTTGTTTGCTAATTTCGTGGCTTACTATTGTATTTAATTGTCTGTAAGGTGTGTCATTAAAATTGTATAACTACAAGTACGAAATTTATGTGAAGAGAAATATACATTATACCTTAGTTCATATTCAAATACAACTAAAATGGAAATAGCAAAATACTTCACGTTAACTTTCTACTTTGTTACCAAAACTTTAACTTGTATATAATGAGAGAAATAAAAACCAACGCCATGTTGGCCTTTGAATTTTCTTCTCTTAGATTATTTCTTTTCATTTGGAGAATCTTTCGGATAAATCAATATAATATATGCACAATACTGAAAATAAAATAGCTATTTGTGTATTAAGAGCGCAAAGTGGGACATTGTCGATTGAAAGATAGTTGCCGCGCGACTTAGGAGCGCGGCATTCTCTCGAAATTGACAATGTCCATTTACGATCGAAACAGACACAAGATTTTTTCTAAAGTCGCCACAATGAAGTCATCCACCATAACAAAAAATAATAAATTTTACATAGCAGGACATTTTGTTAGGTTATGTAATGTACCGACAGAACAATCATATGTCAGATTGACTTGTGAAGGTAATAAACGTGTAGGTAACGTTAGCGAGCGTTTTTTCTACTTTGTCGCTCTAAAGCGGCAAAGTAACATTTTGCGTTGACAAAAGAAAGCGCAAAAACTTACTTTGTATAGCGACGTAGAAAAAATATATTTATAACATTTAGTTTTACTCTTAGACAATATTTTTTAGAATTTCTCCCAATCTGAAAAGTTTTTTGAACTAATTGACAAGTAGTATTAAAAGTTCTAAAAGCAAATAAATATACTCAAAAAATTAAATTTCATGTTAACTCACTCTTAGAAAACATATTATATTATTAGAAAATAATGATAAATCACTTCCAATCTAAAGAGTTTTTATAGTAAATTGTCAAAAATTATGATTAATCCTGAAACTAAAAATTGTATTTAAGTTATTCAACTAACTATTGATTTGCTCTAAAGAATAGAATATTGTTTTAAATTATTAGAGTCTATCGCGTAAATTTACAAGAAATATGATTAGTACTAAAAACACAAAAATTGTATTCAAAAGATATATAAAAGAGTTTGTTTGCTTTAAAAATGACATTTCACTATAAACTGATGAAAACTCCTTCCAATTTGGAGAGTATTTTGAGATAATTTAAAACTAAAACCAAAAAATGCAATTAAAACATTTAGTTTAAAAGTTACTTTCTCTTGAAATAACATATTTATATAAAAGGATAAGAAGTTCTTCCTAATTTAGGGAATTTACAAAGATTCATAAATAAAAAGGTTATTTAATTATAATTACATATTCCAGGTATGTAAACAATCTTTTTTTATTATAAATACCAAAACTGTTTACTAATTCCTTACAATACTTACACTTGCATACATTTCGATAATTAAAGTTAGTAAAATTGTAATAGAAACACATCTAACTGCGGATCTTACAAATGCAGTTTAATTTAAATTTGCAATAAAAACGAAATAAATTCTGTTTGAAATAAAAGAGAATGTTACTCTTTACGACTGAACATTTAAACGTTGAAAATAATAAAGATTTGCTTAAATTTTCGCTTTTATTAGTATTTTATTATTGTTGTTTATTTCGTTTTACTTAAACAATGTTTTTATTGCCAATATGTTACACATTTTGTATTTAATTTTTATTATTTATTGCAAGCTTATATGTAATACGTTATGGATTTTATATTTCTTACAATTGCCAATAACTCTGCACCAAAATGAGTTTAAACTAAACCTAAGCCAGGATCTTAAAGTATATCTTACAACAGTTTTGTTTTCTCTTTTCTTATCTATAGAACTGCTAAATTATCTTTCGTTGAATATTAATTTAGTTTTTGACAATTTCATTTGAAAATGTTTGTTTTTTTTTTGTCTTAGTAAATTGTAATATAGTAATGCGTAGCATTAGAATTGAAGTGAACCATGAATCATAATAATTTCTGATATGCGCAATGTTCTCGTAAATCCCAAAAAGAGAGACCATGATCAATGAAAGGAGGAATGGCAAATAGTGTAGTCCTCTGCTTGGAAATATATCAATGACTTTATCGAGGTTTAGACTACCGTCTCGTTCCAAATTCTGAATTATTGCCGTTGCCTTGGCTTGGCTATTCGTTATTTAGCATGCGTCGTCTGTGTTTGACACTCACAACTTTCGGCTCTCTCACTTACTTTATT
The DNA here is from genome assembly GCA_002278615.1 of Pogonus chalceus. Taxonomy (NCBI): domain Eukaryota; kingdom Metazoa; phylum Arthropoda; class Insecta; order Coleoptera; family Carabidae; genus Pogonus; species Pogonus chalceus. Next base: position 100,828 of record NEEE01003644.1, read on the forward strand.
TACGATTTAACACCATCACTACATTCGATCGTCATACAAAAAATAAAAGGCAAACTGGATTTATTTCAACTCACTTTTATAAATACTTTAAAGGAAATAGCTCATCTTCAATATGGACAAGCAGGGTCGTAACTAGCTTTTTGTGGGCCGTGGGTAAGACTTCCAAATTGTCCGCCTCCCGCCATAATAACAAATAAAAACTTACCATGCATAACGATACTTCAGAAGCTTCTGTTCTTTCATTTTTTTTAAGTTTGGCAACATTTTCAATAAATATACACAAAATAATTATTCTTTCAATTGTTTCTGCTCGTAATTTTAATTTCACTTTATATTTATGAAAAAAAAAACATAAATTTATTTAAATTGTATTTTCTTACTTCATTTTTTCGTAAATTCATTAATTAAATCATAAAAAAAATAACTGAAATGAAAATTTTTTTTGAGAGGCATTTCTGAGCCTCCCTTCGATTCCTGTTGCACCTACCTAGTTACGGCCCTGTGGACAAGTAGGGACACTCCTCTTTTTCGAATTATATATAAATTTTATCCTTTAAATACTTATTACCAAATTAAACATAACAAGAATAAGAATCTTTTTGAAATAATATTTTTATTACTGCAGAAACTGCATATATTTATTAGATAAAGCAAGAACATGCGAAGGAATTATATTTATAAGATTTTATAAATTATTATTTTCGTAAAATGTAATAAATATTTGGTAAAATTACCAATTGTACAAAATATACAATAAAAAATATTTTTTAGCTGCCATGGGTCGCAGTCAGTCCACCCCCGGGTTAGTAGAATCCCGTGGACGCATCCCTCTAGAAGATATGTGGATAGCTCCACAAGGCCCATTCAGCTCAATCGGGGGAACCCTATTTTGTACACCTCCAACACTTGGCCGTGCTGCGGTAGCAAGTAGCGGCATTGGAACAGCAAGCAGTGGTCCTCCCACAGCTGCTGCAACAGCCCCCCATTCACCCGCGGGAAGTGTAGGAAGCAGTAGAAGTAGTAGAAGTCATTTACATAAGGAACCGGCGCCTACAAGGCCAGGTGAACATTATTTTCTTTATATTTTACCAATGTACACCCCTTGTCCGTACCAAATTTCATACATCTATATTATTATAACCCTTTTACATTTAAAAAATTATTTAATGCATTTAATTTACCAAATTAATCAAATTAGAAACCTCGCATGTTCCCATTTATCTCACAGAACGTAATAAAAATATTATTTTTTAATAAAAATCATTAAATAAACGTTAAAAGAGGAGTTTTTGTATCCATGCTTGCAATTGTATTTATATTTAAATAAAAATTATTGCAATATATTAGTTACTTAAAACATCCATCATGTAGAAACTGAAATGTTGCAATTTTTTTGTTAAATAAATAAATAAATAAATGTTTCGTGTTGTATCATTTATTGTTTACATATTTTTATATTTACAGCATTACATACGTCATGGTATCACTGGTAAATAAAAACAAACCATAATATATTACATATTATGTATATACTTACTCACGTGAGTGTTAAAAGGGAATATCATATATTTAATAATATTTTTTCAAAATATCTATTGTATATGTACTTAATTTGATATTGTTATTTTGTTAATGTATTCGTGAAAATTTATTTGTTGTTATGTGCTTTGTGTAATGTATATTTAGTTTTGTTTTCATTTATAAAATATACATATATTATATTACATTATGATACATTATATATATATATTTAGTTTTTAATGTAATTTTCCGATCTATTACAAGTAAAAATTATCATTAAACTCGATCGAAACTGGAAGGTTATGAAATATATAAAAATAAAAATAACTGTAATATAACTCTATAATTTTAATTAAAATAATCCAGACTTAAAAATGTAAGCATATTTAATTTAACTTCATCGATTTTTGTGAAATATTAGTTAATTAAATTATGTAAATTATTTACTATCAGCAATAATTAATACATTACCGTCGGGAAATATATCAGTACGCCATTTGCGAACTGAAGGTAAATGTCGGGAGACGAAGTAGTACATCATTGAAGTGCCAAGTTTGATATTAAATATCTTAATATCATTCGACGTGGAACTATTAATTAGGTTTATACGTTAAAAGAATTTAAATTATACTTCGTTGTATATTTTCAAAATTAGGTATAAATTAATAATTTTATATTTATGAAAAAATGATAAATTAAAATATAAATTTTATTTTTCATTTAATCATAAATTCATTTAAATTGTATTTTTCTTGCCTTTTTTGTTTCGTAAATTAAATCATTAAGAAAATAGATAAAAAAAATCTGGTTTTCTTTTCAATTGGAGCCCTAGGCAAGTGCCCTTGTTGTCTCTGCCTAGTTATGGCCCAGACTGTACCAAAAAATATATATAATTGTAAATATTTTCTTTAGAATAAAAATTTTTAAATCTCAAATTAAATCTTCACAAATAAATGATTCATTGTCTGTATTTTCATCATCAAAATATCATAAAACATTTTAAATCATGTCTTGGCACTGCCATGGAGATAAAATCTGACTAAATCAAAATTTTTCAATATCAATAAACATTAAAAACTGAATTTATACTAATAATTTGTAATTTTATAATATTTTTTAATTATTTCAGACCAGAAATATGTAACTTCACCAATAAAATACAATTAATAATTTTTTTTACTTATTTATTAATTATAAAATTTGAATTTCGACTTCAAAATAGCTATAATTAATAGTAAATAATACTTACTCTAAATAAATCAGAAGAGTAAGAATATATTAAGATTTTAAAAGAAATTATTTAGTGTTTTTAGGTTAAAATATAATAAATTTATAGATTTTTTTTTTTTTCCATAAAAAATATTTTAATATACATTCTAATTAAGAAATGCATTATATATTGGATATTTTAATAAATATTTACTCAAGAAAAAAAAATCAATTTCCAAAAGGTGACATTTACCTACATAAATTTTTATTTGATGTACATATGTATTTTATTTTCTGTCTTTATTTTACATTACGTATACAAGTGAATATTTCACTTGTCTTTGGAGTCGATATTGCTAGATTTTACATTAAATTGATTTCGTCCCTGTCATCTACTTGGTTTGTTTTGTCACATTCACGAAATATTTCACATAGTTTGGTTAGTGATACAAGTTTAAAATTCCAATTTCAAACATTCTTCAATATTTTCTTAATAATATTGAAATTTACATGATTATTTTGTAGTTTTTGTGAAAATGTTGTTGTAAATACAAGAAATAAATGTACGTATATGTATATTACAAATAAATCGGATTAAAAATAGTTTGTTTACAAGAAGCATCAGGAATATAAACATATTTTATATTTATTCCTGTTATATAAAATATTTTCGTATGATATTTTTAATATTGCATTGGTTCTATTAGAAATCTTTTGATGTTTCTTTATTTATTTTCTATACTTGTTGTATGTTTGAAGAAAACTTGCAGTCGTGATATTATATATTTACAAAATAATATAAGTAAACAGGATTGCAAATTCTTCTTAAAACATATATCGTAAAACAAGAAAAAAATATCTCCAATAATGAATTTAAACAGCTATAAATACAAATCCGACATATACAATTCTCATCGATAAAAAAGTTGCTGTGTTCGTGGTTCCGTAGAAGTTAATCTCGAAGCACATATTATACGTTTTTGTATCGTATCGTATCCATTTCTAAAAATATTTACGACGTAATTAATTTTCTGTCCGATAGTAACTCCCATTTGTTAACTACCAGTTTAAGGTGATTTAAAGTTCTTTTAATGCTCACTCGGCCAAAAGTTATATATTTTGCAATATTCGCAAGTTTTTGTACTCAAATTTTTATCCCTTCACTTTTTGTTTTACCAAATGGTTAAGACGTTTATTCGAGAGAAACGGAGAGAATCAAAATATAAAATCCCTAGGAATATCACTAAAACTTAGGGGGCTATCCAGTACTGTAAAATTTTTTTGTACTCATGCATTGAAAAGTATTGATTTGCGTTACCTTAGCAACATCCGAAATTTCTATTTTCCGCATTGTAACCAGAAAGTCTTACGGGAAATTTTGCAAAAATCACTCCTATTTTTAAGGTATCTATTAAAAAACTGTATTTATAATAAAAAAGTATAGTTTTTCAAACTTTACTTTTCCTAATACTAAATATAAAAAGTGGTAAATTATTGAATGAAATTAAATTTTTAAGTAAAATTTAGTGTATTTCATTAACACAGTTGGCAACACATTCTCTCTGATTTGACAGCAGTAACTTATGAAACGTCGAACATAACCATTAAAAATAATGTAAATAATTAATTAATAGTTTCAAACTTTTCGTACAAAAAATATTGTACATACTTCTTGCGGGAACTTGATTCCCGGATTCGTTCTATGGCAAACACTTTTCCGTGAACCAGTCATTCCCGCACTTGGTATGTAAATAACTATTTCACTCTCCAGCTCCAGATGAGTTTTCTTTTAAAATCTTAAATGGTAACCCCCATTTTTTTCTTCGCAGGTTCCGATAGGGCTCATAATATGATCGAGGGTTTATTTGAAAAAAAAAAAAATTCAATTCCTTCAAATGGCTCTAGAATTCTTATTCATATTGATAAATTTTAATTTTTTGACGAAAAAAAGACATTTTTGAATAAAAAATTCATAATTTATTAAATATTTATTAAATGAAAGGTTATTTTTAAGGTCATTACTTAGAAATAGTTATTCTTATAATAGAATTACAAAATTAAATAATTATTTTGTTGCTTCAAACTTCTTTATTTTTATTATTTGACATGTATTTAGGTCTCTTTACAAATAAGGTATTCGAAATTCTGGTAATAATCATAAAATGACAACTAAACTATTATTTCCAAAAGAAAGTTCGTAAGAATGGATTAAACTATTTGCTTATCAATAAAATGTTGTTTTATTCAAAGCTTTTTTATTTTCTAATCGCTTCCAAGATATTAATTTTTAATCTGTTCTTCATAATCTGTAAGATTTTAAAAGAATCTATTGTTATATTAAGGTCAAATTCTAGAAGATATTTTGTAACATCTTAAATGTTCGTTGAATCTGTTAATAAAACTGTGATCAGATCGTCTTATGTAATAAAAACTGCATATGTTGCATTTAATTTCATAAATTCCACTGTTTTTATTAATTTTTTCATAAATTTTATTATTTACAAGCAAATTTTTAAGGTATAATTATTATATAAAAAACTGTTTCTACGTTAAACTGTCTAAATTATTTAGATCATTGAATAATCTGGGTATAAAACTATGAAAAATTAATAATTTTCTATTTATAGAATGTGTAGAAGCAGCATCAATAATACTATCTGTAAAATTAGGCTTCTTAATGTACATTTCTTATTTCTTTTTATTAAAAAACTGAATTTTTGGTTCAATAAAATTTAAAGCATTTAAAAAAAATCTAAATGTTTGTCTGATTTGGATCACAATCATATACAAAGATTAATATACTATACTTTAATTAAATATTAAATAATTAAAACTACTTAAAAAGTTTTAAATAAACTTAAAACAAATATCTTTCCATATAGTTATATAGCTATATTTCAAATATATAATGTAATTACTGAAGATAAAAATATGCTGCATGGTTATTACAAGAACAAAGAGTACTTCTTTTAATCTATTTTTGTAATTACGTACAAGTATATGCATGCAAGTCATAGCGTCATATTCAGCGAAGGAAAATTTTTATATACTTTACATTTCCATGATTAAACAACTATGTTGTAGAACGAAAATTATATGTAAAATATTTTTATCTTTTTATTTTAAAGTTATAACTTACTTGTTTGATAATATTTTATAATAAAGAAGTTAAATATAATTGGTTGAGTATTTTCATGTAAAATTGTTTTAGTTATAATTGAAATATATTATTTTTTTTATTTTGTTGTTTAGTTTATTTACAAAAGCAAGTTAGGTGCGGAATAATTGTTATTCCCACATGGTATGTAAAATTTTGAGTTTCTGTGGTATTAGGGCTTATTAACAAACTTTAGCGCTAACATTGTGAAATTTGTTCAATTTAATTATTATTTCAGCTTAATTATATAAACATAACTTCACTTATTATTTATTATAATAATATGACATCTCAAATTTTACAAATTTATTCAATATTTTTAAGAAAAATGTTAATTATAGTTGTTTGATATTAACCAAAATTGATATAGTTTTAATCTTAAATAAATTACAATTTTATCTTCATTGAAAGTTAAGATAAAAAATCAAAAATCACTTAATATATATATATATATATATATATATANTAATAAGAAAATAAAAATGTAGAATTCAATTAGTGGCATTTGAAGTAAGAATAAACAAAAAACAAAACAAGTAAATATAACGCTGAAGTAAAAAAGAAGAAAAATAAAAACCAACTGACAAATATGTACAAAGGAAAATATAAATCAAACATCGCATTTTTTGCAATAACAGTTATGACTTCAAAACGAAATGTGAGTTCTGTTTTTGGTAGCGTCGCTTTGAAATTACTCAAATATCGAAATGTCAGGAATATGCGTCTGATTTCTACATCCCACCCGACACTTCGGCACGTGGTCTCTGATAATACAAAGCGCTTGATATTTATCACGTTCTGCGCCTTTCACCGAAAAAATGAATATTAAAATTCCGGGTATTCGCGCAGATTTTTCATACGATATCCTATTATAAGAATTATTGAAAATTTAATTCTAATCTCATCGATTTTTTGGTTTATATTTTCTATTTTACCAAATTTTTTATTTCGGATCAAATATTTTATTTATACGTGCTGTTATTTTGCTCATGTACTTTAAACATTTACCTATAGAATTATTTGACACTTTAAAGCAAATAAAAAAATAGAAATACTTTGTTATTTGGCTAAATCAGTTAGATTGTCAATTTTTATTTGATAAAACAATTGTCAGTTGTCAGTTGTTGTCATTTTATATAGGCTGTTACTTATACTTTATTGGAACAATGTCTTTTTTTTTTTTT
>NEEE01003609.1:4097-14163 GCA_002278615.1 Pogonus chalceus
AAATACATCGACGATTTCATCCAAAATTGTCAAAAACAGAACATTAAAAATTTTTGAACATCTTTCAAATTGTTGCTGCAAATATTATTATCTTTAATCCATAAAACCAAAGTATCTTAATTCTATTTGATACATATTTAATTTTAAATCAATTTTGTAACAAAAAATTTGGTTATACATTGTCGATTTTGACGTATCTTTCAAAGGGTTAAAACTATTAGGATAATTGTTGATAATGTATAGAAATTTTGCTATTTTCTTTTATTAAAGCTTAACTTTAAACTAACGGAAAATTGGTTAATTTTGCAGTACAAATTTAAGGTTATATATTAACGATTTTTTCCAATTTTTTAAAGGGTAATTATTTGTCATTTTAACCTGGTGGAATATTTTAATAGATGGTTTAAAATATAAAGAACTTTATTTGGAAAAGTGATTTGATTATAAAATATAAAAGTAGATTTAAGCTGATCCAACAATAGTATGATATAACAGAACAGAAGCATGAGCAATATCCTCATATCCAAAGTAGAGGCTGGCAGAAGAAATGCGACGTTTATCTCCGACAATGATGGCAGTTTGTGATTCTTCGGAGCTCCCGGTAATGTACTATATACGTAATGTATACGTAACCTGAGTTTTTCCTTGTCACTCAGCCACCATATACCGTATGAACTATCGCACTCTGTCTCGGATTTTATACGCGCTTTATCACAGAGATACATTTTAGAAGATCCGCATGGAATTCTGTTCAATCTGAAAATCTTCAAACGTACCATAGTCCGTGCCGTGTCGCGTCGCAACGCTTCGTGTCGTACTGTGACGTGTTCACTTTGCCTTGAATTTATCTGTTATTTTAAAGGAAACGCACGTTCGATAATGCCGATACTGCACAAACGACAACGGCAAAATATAAAATTTTATTTTCGGATACATTTTCCTTTTCCTTTTCGATTTGTGATTCTGACTTAATAGAAACTTTTCACTTTACTATTCTCAATCCATCCTATATACATTTCTTATAAAATATTTTTATTTAATTATAATTTGTCCAACAAATTATTGTTAAAGCCTCTTACAGGAACTTTAACCTTTTTAAAAATTATGTAGCTGTAGGATTTTTGGAGAGCAAATAATCAATTTCTTGAAAGAAAAAAAAAGAGGTGTTAATTTGTAGAAAATATAAAAAAAAAATAATAATGTAGAAGTTAAATGTTGGGTGAGATAAATTTTCGAGAATCCATTTGATGTTGAACGGGCAAAGTTATCTGGATTTCGTTTCGTATATCGTTTGATGAGGGGCAGAAAAGGGAGTAAAGAGTATATGTTATATACCTGCGATACCGCACATATGAAAGGGGGGCGGTTAGGGCGCGGCCTTCACATCTTACGCTAGCCTCTTTCTCGTGTTTGTTATTTTATTACTTTGCCCGGCGCTTTTCCAATCCCGACTCGTTGCGGCGTCAGCAGGGGATATAACAACCTATGCTTGCGTGGGTCCCTCTTCCTCCCAACAAGTCTTCTTCCGTTATATCCATTGCTGTTCGCCTCCGTCGACTTATGACATCGGAGCCGAATGTTTCCAGATCGGTCGATCTCGTGCGTGCGAGTGTGGGTGTCACGTATCATCCCTCTTTCACGTATTGCTTTACTGTTTCGTCAGTTTTATGTTTTACTTGTTGGGGTATGATTCTTAAAATGATTCAACTACCTGAACATACGTTTTAACCATCTTTCATTCTTTCAAAATCTTGTCAGTACAATCTTTTCCAATAGTTAACCATAATTTCAAAACAAATAACTGTAAGTCAAGGATTATATAGATAAAGTAGACAGGAGAAGAAAATAGCGAAAAAAGAAATTTGAGAAACATTTATTAACTAGTTCCTTATATATCCGGGTGGCTTTATATCGTGAATTCGTGGCCAGGATAAAATTACCCGAATACGAGTGAACAATAGGAGCGATGAACAAGGACCAACAAGCAGGCAAGCAGTACACAATCAGAACTTTGTCCGAGGAGGTCGAATCGTGCCGGCCATGTCAAGCAACGAAACCGTCGACCCGTTTGAGCGTCTAGCTCACCCTCTCACCCTCACCAGCCATTCTGATATCATCTCACTCACTTGTTTATACAGTTATCACTGGCGTAGTCCGCTTGGCCGGGCCAGACGTGACATCACCGCTAAATAGTAGCTTTCGATGCCTGTAAACCGCCTGCATCCCGCATTTCAACAGCGAACAATCTTCCCCGAATTGCGTTCAAAGTTTCATTTCATTTTATATCGTGATTCGTGATAGACAACCAAACACTTATCATCTCTTTTCATGGGATTTTACACTTTTCTTTTTGCCTCTGCTACTGATGTTACTGTTGCTTTCGTTTTATGGTCTCTACGAGCGCTTTCATTAATGGAAAATACTTTATCTGTTATTGGCGTCTAAAATTATAATCTAAATTCATTTCAAATTCAAAACATTGCTTTTGACACGAATCTCTTTTCATTTTATTGTGAAACCAATTTGCTGCTTAATGGAATACTATTAATATCTATTTTCCAAGTTGATAATTACATTATTTTAAATTTCAGGAAGTTGTTGTCTTTCCTAACTTCTTTACTTCATATTTATCTACACAATTAAAGTCGCTCCTTTAATTAAAAACTTATTATTATTATTAAAAACTGTTGGGGGTCAATTGAATCTAAAGAAAAGGACCCTAACTTTGAAATAAAGTAAAAAGAATTTGAAGAAAATCAACCATTTTAAAGTTCTTGTCTTGTAAATTTAGGAACCTTATAGTAGAACATTCCAAAAATTTGAATGCACGACTTTTTGAATAAAATAAAATATTGGAGACCAATCTTGATAGAATGTATTATTTTGAACCTTTTGGAGTTTAGGAAATGCTTTTAAGACTTAAAGAGATGTATAGGATGCGTAAAAGCTGTAGTTGAGAGTTGAGAGTTGTTGGGATTAGAAGCTGCGACTCGCATGCTAGCCACGTCCGCCCGGAACTGCAGCCCTAATATATAACTTCGTGAGTTGTTTAACTCTGTAGTCCGGAGTGAACTGGACCCAGCTCATATTTCCCGAACAAAACACAAGCACAAGGAGAATGTAAAATATAAGATGAATGCTAGTTGCGTATACTGAACACGATGTATTCCATCACTGAAATTAATGTTCCCCGAAGTATAATTTGTGGCGCCCCTGAACACCCCTCACGCCGTGCCTGTACCGTGTATTGCCGCAACGCTTCAGCGACTATAATATGCCGCTTAATTGTCTCGAAATGAGAAATTCGTTTCCAAGTTATAATTGGATACGAAGAGCCCGTTTTACTTAATTCTGAAAGCATCTCTCTTCCACAAGCCACACTTCTTATCTTTCCATCTTTATTTTCATCTCGCAAGTTTCAGTATTTTGATGGGACATTCCGGCTTTGACTAAGAATTTCTTACACTTACATCACGCGCGTCTTGCGACACCACTACGCCAACAGTACGACGCTCACGCGACGCTGCAGCGGGGAACACTACAGACAGACTTAATAACGTCATATTCTAGCATGAATATATTCGATATACTTGTACAATGGAATTCGGGAATTTTGTCACTGTGTATATATAAACGACTGTGTGATGTTGTTGTTGTTGTTGCTTTTGTCGCGACGCTCCACGTCTTTACATATCGAATGCCGCTTCTACATGTCATGATACGCTAACATTTCGTTGTACAACAGCTGGACTATCTGTCTTATTAATTTACTGAGACTCACCATTTTTTATTTATGCTCAGTTTATTACAATTTATTGCATTGTTAATACATCAAACTATATTTTTAATAAAATTGTTATCAGAAAATTTATAATGACAAATTCATCTCTGTTAGCAAATAATGTACGTGTACGCGTGGGGTGGTAGGGTCGTGGGGGTGAATGCGGTGGCATTTCTATAGTCGTATCTCACCGGCATACGGCGTCCGGCGTCCAGCGTCCGGCGTCGGGCGTCCAGTGTAGTGTGTGTATGTGGGTGCGCGCGCATTTCGAACGGAGCGCGCTTGGCGGTCACACAAAGATGGCTGGCACGGTTATGATAAGGCGATGGTTTAATGACGAGGTGGTTGCTATAGCGACGGGGCGGCTGGGCAGGGCTCGACCGACCGGACGGCGGTCAGCAGGTGCGGGCGGCGGTATAAAGCGACCCTGTGGACGCTGTAGCATCCACGACGGTGGGTTCTCCTGCTCTCACTAGCACGCAATCTCGTAAGAACTTCATTGCATATTATACATATGCATACACATACCAGCACATGTTCTCTCTGACTACATAATTCACGTTTAATTTTATTACGGCCAATAAATGTCTTCTACACTGTTTTAAAATCTCAAATAACTCTCACTTCACTTCATTTATCACTTTTTTATAGTTTTATTCTTCATAAACACCATAAATAAACTATACCCATCAAAATTTATTTAAATATATTTATAAAACATAATTAAAGACATGGTTTTCATTTTAATAAATATAGGAGTAGAGCTTGGAAAATATAAATATAAAAAATATATATATATATAGGAAGATGTGAGATCTTTTAAAAAAAAGTATTTAATGTTATAATATTATAATTGATAAAAATTAATTATTAAAGAAGTTGAAATAAAAATAGGAAGGTTTAGGTAAAGCCACAAGTCCTTGTAGCATTTCCTCCTCTCTTTTACCTTGGAAGGAAACGGAAGCAGGAAGCCCCCACCGCCACATCCACCGCAGGAATTATGATAAATTGAATTCGTTCGAGTCGGAACGAAGTTTATTCCAAAGTAATTTTCTATTCATGCAGCAGGTCACATGGAAACATTGAGTGATCGCATTTAATACTGGTGGCAGCCGCGTACGTCTTTCCAGCAGAAACGATGAGGCGTACAGAAGGGTGACGGGAAGTCGCGGTGCCAAATGGAATTTAGTTTTCTCTATTTGTCATCTGCATACAGCGGTATTATACATTCAGCGTTTCACTTATACATTCAGTGTATTATACTCAGTTCGGTTTTCGACGTATAATCCTTTGCTCAATAGCTGGGCCCGAGTACGATTCGCTGTACGTCATTTGTTTCCCGCGACGCGCTTAATGGGGGCGAAGCGACGCCCGATCCCGTATCCCGTTCACAAAGCACCCACGACGTCACTGTGCGAGTCAAAAACGACGCAGTCACCTGAACATTCATAAGTCATTTAATGTATTCGTTCTCTTTTCTATTTTGTCATTTATTTTAGGTTATGTTACCCTTACTTTATTATTTCTTCCCCTATTCTTCTTGACATTTATTATAAATCATTTTTTTTACATACTTTCATCTCAAACATTTAAACTCTGCAATTTTTCGTTAAACATTTAATTAAACATCTATGAAAAAATTTATATACAATTTTTTTGGAATTTAGAAGATTTTAAATAATAAAAATAAAGCTAAAAAATAATTAAGTAGCTAAACTAATAAAAAAACTAATATATCTGCAAAGTAATAATTCAAATTTAAGGTAAAGGCTTAAAACTGGACTTTCTAGAAGAAGTGAAATCTAGAAAAAAAAAACTTCTAGAAATAGAAAATTCACCCCTACTAACAACTATTAAACATCAATCAATCTGAGTAAATCTGAGCTGTAATAAATGTTTATAGTTTGTATTTCTGAAGCCAAAATATGCACAATTATTTTTTATGCATCGAGGGAGTAAAGTAATGGTTTAACCATTAGATGCAATTTATTTAATAAATCTAAAATTTGATTTCATATAATTTAAAGCATATTTTCAATATTGGACCATTCAACGTGCCATATTTGTTTAAGGGAAGTTTTATCTTAAAATTAACATTTATAAAAATCTATCCGAAATCTGCAATAAATGTTAAAACTCTTCTTTATACGATATTAATCGGTAGCAATTTTTAATACCATTGAAGAAGACAAGCAATAAACAAACATCCGAACATAGGAAGAAAAGACGTATTATTCCCCTTCGCATCCCTCAATTCCCGTTTCGGCATGGGTCAAAACCACACGCAGCACTTTCATCTTCACATTTCCTTCTGCCTGGTTGAACATCATCAATGAAAACGGACGGTAAAGATGGCCGCGGTATTTCTATCGCCGTCTATTGTGTATCATGAAACAGTTGCAGAAATATTTCTGTACTTTGAGTAGTTATAATTTCTGTTAGTGTTGTCAAAGATGGATTAACATAAGTTTAAGTAAATTGTACATGAAGAATGCAATTTTAACCGACACTATATTTTACTACTGTTGACTGTAAAACTCTTATTATAAAGAGATTAAATTTGAATTGTCGTTGTCAATGTAATCATTCGACTGTGGATATTTACAGGGACATATTTTATTGTTTGATGAACATCTGCGATGGATTATATTTATAAAATATGTACCACATTTTTCGAAGTATTTACATTTAAAATTGTTCAGTTGTCATCAAAAGTATTTATATTTTAAACAAATTTCATATTTCTGCAGCTTCATGTATTTCCATATTTCTATCTGTCCCTAAATATTCTAAATATAAATAATTTTTAAAAATGTTCTTAAAAAAATCTCTTATTGTTTAATTCATTTTAAATCAACAAGATAGAACCAGATAAAACATTTTTTTTATTTTCTACTAAGAGATTACATCAATAAAAAAAAAACTTTAAAGAAGTATTCGCTTCAAGTTTCTCAATTTATCAATTATTGCACAAAAAGTGTTAAAAAATTTAAATGGAACTCTATTTGATATAATTAAGGCACTGCTGAACTACAGCACCCCCTATGTTTACTCAATATTATAGATAAAATTTAATATAAAAAGTTTTTTACTTTAATTCTTTTTATACATCCGTCCCTTAATTTACGCGAAATATCAGTTCTATGAAAATTTATTTTATGCAAATTTAAATAGTACTCAGTTAGATAAAATTAAGGCACTGCTGAACTGCAGCACCCCCTTCATGCACTCAATATTATAGATAACATTCAATATGAAGAGTTTTTACTTTAATTTTCTTTTATACACCCGTTCTTCAATTTACGCAAAATATCGGTTCCACGTAATTTTTTTATGTAAATTTAAATGGTACTCAGTTAGATAAAATTAAGGCACTGCTGAACTGCAGCACCCCCTTCATTCACTCAATATTATAGATAACATTCAATATGAAGAGTTTTTACTTTAATTCTCTTTTATACACCTGTTCTTCAATTTACGCGAAATATCAGTTGCTCGAAAAATTAATTTTACGCTAATTAACAATCTTGGCTTAAGATACTAATTTTACACTAACTAAACTGTTTATAAATTGCGCTATATTTATGAAAATAAAATATAATAAAAAAATGTATTTATTTAGAAATTAAAAGGGAACAAAATGATTTCTAATAACAAATAACAATTTATATATTTATGATATAATAAAAATTAAAATAAATCAAAACAAAAAAGGAATTATAGACAGATACAAGTTTCTAGAAGAGAAAAAAATACTTGTAATAAATAAAATAGAAAAAGAGAACGATTAATAAATAAAAATAAATGAATATTTATTGTAAATGTATATGTATATGCGTGTATTTCTATAAAAGTGGAGAAATTTGTAACATTGGAAATAATTTTTATAGCTTATCGAAAACAGAAAATGGGAACAATTTTTATTACATCTATAGTTGGATTTAACATTGAATGGATTTTTTTATTTCCTTGCGTTTGAGTTTGCGTTGTTGATGGCATATCCCGTGTTGTTGGTGCTACTGCGAGCGAGAAAGCACAGTATATTGTACCGTGTGCTTCTCATCATCCATTTTATGGTCTCTTTTATATTCTATTTTGTATCGGATTCCATTTTAATGTTTGCTTTGCCGTATAATTTTCTGTTTTTTGTCATATATATTATTCTCGTTCTTATTCTGCTATAAAATGCTTGAAAACTACTAAAGCATTATTAAACCTAACCTACAATATTTGTTTTACATTTGTCTTTTTATATTACTATGGTAATGTATTCATTTGTTTTATATTATACGCTTACACTTTGCTATATGTCTCTTCTTCACATATTTAAATTTACATTTTTATTTCTCTATAAAAAACTTTCAATTTAAATTTAATTGTTCAATAACATACTCTTTATATAAAATTGATACATTTTTCGATAAAACTTAAGACTAAAAATCGAATAAACTTTTTACAAAACTTGCTTAATTGGAAATGAAAAATATCACACTTAAGATGGCATTTACTTATTTTTCGATTCCCTATATTGTCTGAATTATCCTTGCAAAACGATTTGCTTCAACTTAATGCCGTTTTGCACTTATTTTGTCTTTCATACTTTCGTCAAACTTTAAACGCGTTTTTCTTGAAATTATATTTTTTTGGAACTAGGCAGGAACAAAACTCAAATAATAGTGAGTTATTTTATTTTAAAGGAGACAAAATTTATTGAAGCTTGGTTTGAATCAGCCATTTCTGTGATCATTTAAAAAAATTCAGGCACTTGTAAGCCTAAAAAAGTGGTCAAAAATCGACCACTTTTTCAGGTGGCTGCCATTTTATGAATTTTCAACAATTTGATCTCAAAGTAGCACAAGGTCCAAAGACTTTTATGTAGATTTTAGTTTTCCTAGCCGATTCTGTAAAAGATGACCGTGATGACCTATGCGCTCCCACCCGTGTACAAATGTCCGGCCTGCAACGCTCGGGCGTCTACCTCCCTAGGGGGTGCTACAGATTTGACAGAGACTGAATAAAATTCAGAATAATACTCAAAACGTCATTTAATAAGATGCTGAAAATCTGAAGTTTATTCTTTAATTCATATTCCTGAAAAGAATTCTCAAAAAACACCTCTAATTTGGTTTAAAATAAGCAAAGGTGTCCTTAAAGTCGAACAAATTGACAATTCTCAACATAAATTAAAGAATTTTCGACATAATTATTTCCTGGACAAAAAAAATTGACTTCGGCATTGTCTCAAGGTCTCAAGTCTCTTTAACATTGATTCTACAAGTTTTTTTTTTACAATAAGAAAACTCAATTCTCTCTTTTTTTTCTTGTAACTCATTTTTCAGGACTTTAATATTAAAATTCTGTCTGATTACTATTTTTCTTTCTACGAATGCTTGATAACATTTAAATTTAAGGACTTCTCAGGTGTTTTTAACATTTTTCGGCAATTATAAAGAAGCTATTCTTTTATTACCATAGATATAATATAGGCTTATCCGACTTTTACTGTGAGATATTGTTTATTTTTTAAATAAACGTTTATGAGTTGTAATAAAGATGAAAAATAAGTATTTAGTTAATTGATATTCGATATTTGCTGATTAACTAATTATGAGATAATCCGCTGTCGATAAATTATTATTTACATTTCATCAAGGCAGCATCACAAAGGATAGACAATGGGAGAGAATATCCGTATATCAAATTGCGTTCAATTGAACCAATTTGTACTTGTGTATTGTATACTAACGACCATCCAGCAACTAAACAGAACTAAAACCAAAACAGTCTGTCCAGCTCATCTCTCGTTGTTGTATTGACATATTCAAACCAGTGGATACAGAATACAGAATACCTTGGTTTATGCTCATACTCAGAACGAGTGGGGCATAGCTCACTTTGGTCCAGATGCGTCTGTTTGTAGACGTATCACATCTGTATCAATTTCGCGGCTCGCTAGACTACGTAGCTTGCTACAAATGCTGACATCATCCTGATTAATTCTTCATATGTGCCACTCTGTACTGGTTTCAATTCATTTTGCTTTTTCAACTGTACAATTGCACGCATTCTACCATTTTTTTCTTTTTTTCTTTTGAACACTTTATTAAACAAAACAAACTTTAGATTTTATTATCGAGGGCAAAAAGAGATAATCAAAAACATGAATTTTCCTATCAATGAACATATTAAAGTTTTCTCAGATTTCGCCAACAAAATTTCAGTAATTTAAAAAAGATGGTTTTTACCAAATTCTACGTAGTCCAGTAAAATAAGCATCCATTTTTT
>NEEE01003611.1:7358-22475 GCA_002278615.1 Pogonus chalceus
TTTTTTTTTCTGTTATATAAAATATTTTATAATTTATGATACTAATTATTAGAGTTGCACTAAATAACAACTGTAAATAGGGACACTAGATTACAATTATTAAAAAAATATTGCTTCATTATAAATATAAAATATAGTTGTCATAAATATCTAAATAAAAATATAAATTGCACTAATATTTAAAATTTCCTGGTAATATAAGGAACATATAAATTATTTTATAAGAACGAAAAATAGTTAACAATTATATTCCTATAAAATATCAATAATAAAAGTGTATTTTTTAAATAAAAATGTCTACCACAAAGATAAATTAAGGAAGTAATTTTTATAACATTATATTCATAATTATTTAGCTTAAAAATTGGTAAATGTCTGTATTTAATTGGCAAGTTAATATTAAAATGCAACCTGAGAAGCACACTGACATTCTTAATTTTATTAATATGACACCAAAATTGAAATTTTAATAATGTTACTATATATTACTAAACATAGACGTATGTATGTATATATAAAAACATATATAATTAAAAACACACATTTAAAAAACATTTTATAAATAGAATGTAAAGGGAAGATAATTATTACATTCTAAATAAATGATGCCGTTTAGTATAAAAATACACCTTTTTCATGATGAAACATTATTTAAGAAAATAATGTCCCTTCAAATATGTTTTTATAATATCTATAAAATATCTATTAAAACTTGTTGTTGTTTATTGTGGTAAATATAAAAGATTTAGATTTAGTTTATATTTCATAAAATAATTAAATAAAATATTATTTTAATTGTGAAATTAAAAGTTAGAATTAGACTAGATTAAGTTATTAGAATTGCAGCGCTTCCGTAATGAGTAATAATTGAAAACATATTTTTTCTAATTATATTGCTAAGTATTATCAATCGAAATCATATATTTCTGTCACTTTATATTATAATATATAAGCTACCACGTTTATATTGGTTATTTCGCGAAGAAAATCACAATAGAGCTGCTTAAAAAGTGCCACGCTCACCGTTTTCGCGACCAATAATAGTAGATTGCTCGAAAAGTTCTTTTCAGACTATCTTTGATTGTATATGCAACACCACCGTTAAGTAGATGTCATTGGGACTTCATGCTTACTAACTTACGACTCCTTGCTCGAACTTCTTGTCTAGTATTTGTATATTCGAACCACAGGACATTTGGTATCAAAGTTGTATCACGAAGTAATAAAAATTCAGAAATTTTCCTGTAATTTCAAAAAATATAATTAGTTTTACTTCAAAATCATTTGAAATAATAATTTATTTAACGTACCAAGACACAATTTGTGGAAACAATGGCGTAAACACTAAATAAGTTAATGCAAACCAAATTGTTGCAAATAAAATGCCAACAAAGAACCCAGCGAACACTTGTGCAATAGTGTGATATTTAAGATACACCCTGGCAATACAAACAAGAATAGCAGCCAGTACACATGAGGAAATTATAAGTAGTTTTGATACATTTTCTATAATTGTATTATTGTTCATATGATGAAGTCTGTAAATAAATTATTTGCGGATTATCGAAATATATGAAATAAAAATTGAAATTACCTTATAAATACGAAGTATATTACATACGTGGCAAAAAACCACATAAACTGTGAATGAGAAGAAGGCATTCCGTATTCATTATATTCATTTAATCGATGCACCGGCCTAGGTTCACAAATAGTGTGTTTTAAAGTATAATTGATAGCTTCAGAGAATAACGTCCCCAAAAAGAAGGTAATCTACATTAAATATATTACAGTTTATTATAAAATAAATATAAATTTAATTCACAGATGTTACCGTATGCAAATCTCTTCTAAAGAGAATTAAAGTTAAAAAACCTGCTCCAATTCCAAAAGGAGCTAAACTTATAAAGGCAAAAAACTTCCCGAGTAAATCACCTAGAATAAAAATACAAACAATCAATTTAAAAACCTTCGTAAAATTTTAAATTTAAAGTTTGATAAATATACTATAATAATAATGTTTTCATTCGTGGCATATAATCGCTCTTAGCATAATGGCTATGTTTATCAACAATTTTAGTAGTTCTTGTAGGGGGAAACATTTTTAAATTTTATAAACATACCCTTCGGATATTCCACTAGCGTTAAAGATAAAGGTACCCATTCTATTCTGTCATTTTCCGTAAATGTTTTTGAAATAAAATTTTCATCTGAATCGTATGTAGCCATTTTTGACACATTTGACACATTTACGGTTCTGAGTTTTAACCTTTAGAAGAGAACTCTTCTCTACCGATAGAAAATTTAGGTCAAAGTGAATAACCTTGACCATAAAGTAAGATAGAAACACCGAAATTCGGACTAATGCAATGCAATGATCCAAAAAATAAATGAAATTGGTGCATTGCCAAATATCCCTTAACTAAGTTAAAATAAATTTAGTAAACATTAAATAGAAATTGTAATATTATAAAAATGATAGTCTGAAATTATTTTGTAAAATGGAAGGTACACCAATTTCTTAAGTATAAGTCCATTGCGTGTCACTCTTAGATTTGTATGAGAATGGCGGTTTGTTGTCAAAAATTAGTTAATGCGCAAATATTTACTAGTGTACCTTAATTTCTAATTGAAGAATACAATTTATAATACAACCTATGTGTAAAGTAAGTAAGCTAATATTTCTTATGTAAAATAAAGTTGTTAGTATTCAGGTTACAGATATTTCTAGATGTGTCATAAAACCTGTCAGAATTGTAGATTACATTAAGAAATTTGCTAGATAAATACTATTTATTTTGTATATTCTTTTAAAGTATCGTTTTATGAAAAGTAAAAAATGAGTAGTCATCAATATATGGGTGCTGGGGGCACTTCTAGACAAGGTGACATAGAGCATACATCTCAATTGGCAGAACATCTAGGATCGTTATGTTGTAATAAAGAATATTCAGATATAACATTTATTATAGAAGGACAACAACTGCACGCTCATAAGGTATAATATTTAATGAAAAAATAATTTATTTCAGGATTATATTTTATTATTTTATAGATTATTTTGGCTGTACGGAGTGAATACTTCCGTGCTCTATTATTTGGCGGCATGAGAGAAGCAAATCAAGAAGAAATCGAATTAAAAGGAACACCATTACAAGCATTTAAAGTTCTTCTAA
Organism: Pogonus chalceus; assembly: GCA_002278615.1. NCBI lineage: Eukaryota > Metazoa > Arthropoda > Insecta > Coleoptera > Carabidae > Pogonus > Pogonus chalceus. The sequence continues at coordinate 10,535 of NEEE01003611.1, forward strand.
GATACATCTATACAGGTATATAATTTTAATATGTTGTTAATACATAATATTAAATTAATTTTTTGTTATAGGACATATGTCTCTCATGTCATTGCGGGAAGATATTGTCCTAGACACGTTAGGTCTTGCACACCAATATGGATTTCAAGAACTTGAAACATCCATTTCGGATCATCTACGACAAATTTTAGCCCTAAGAAATGTTTGTGCAATTTTAGATACTGCTTGTTTATATGGTTTGCATCAGTTAGTTAAAGTCTGTTATAATTTTATGGATCGACATGCCTCTGAAATTCTTAGCCATGATTCTATTTTAAATCTTTCACAAGTAAATATTTTACATTAATTAATTATATTTATTTTAAATATTGTTATTTTTATATATAGAATACATTCAAAGAAGTTTTGAGACGTGATTCCTTTTTTGCACCTGAAGTAGAAATTTTTAAAGGAGTTTTAAGATGGTGCACTGTCAATAATCCTGATCCTGCCTCGAATAATGTAGTATTAAACTGTGTTCGTTTATCTTTAATGTCTGTTTATGAGCTTTTATCTGTTGTAAGACCAGCGGGTCTTGTAAATCCTGATTCTCTGCTTGATGCTATTGCGGAACGCACCAATTCTCGTCCGATAACTTTACCTCACAGAGGACAACTGCGTAAGTTTTCATTAATTTTAAACTATAAAAACTATTTGTTATATTTTTAGTAAATCTATCGTTTAAAGACAGCTTTATGTGATTTACAGGTGCGGAGTGGTACTCAAACGGTTTTCTGATAAATAGGACTAGAAATTAGGTGAGGGGAGGTTACCTAACCTTCTCCTTACCAACCTTACCCTTACCTTACTTTTTCTTTACATAATATCAACCTTACAATTATACTGTTTGAGAGCCACTTGTTTTTAAGCTCAAAGCACTCTAATAGCAATTTTTGTATTAAAGTTGTCTTGATTCGATAGATCAGCCATATTTTTAAATGTTATTAAATATTTATTAACTGGTTAGTAATGGAATGGATTTTTTATAATGGCAGTGCCTGAAGAAAATGTGGCTTCATCTCATATGGGGTCAGTCGTGATAAGTGGTGAGTTACGTGAGTTCTTATTGGATGGTGATACGGAGAAATATGATATGGAACGAGGTTATACAAGGCATGCGATAGAAGGACCTGGAGATACTGGAATCGTCGTGAAATTAGGGACTCCATCAATTATTAATCATATTAAAATGCTTTTGTGGGATAGAGATTTACGGTATTTAATTTAATTAAATACGTTAATGATACTTAATAATAATTTAATTATTTTTATAGATCTTATTCTTATTATATCGAAGTTTCAATGGAACAAAAAGATTGGATTCGAGTTATTGATCATTCCGGTTTTTATTGCCGATCTTGGCAATATTTATATTTTGATCCTAAAGTTGTACAATATGTTAAAATAGTTGGCACGAATAATACAGTTAATAAGGTATATATTTTCAAGAAATTCGTTTTACTATATTTAATAAATAATATTACAGGTATTCCATGTTGTATCATTTGAAGCAATGTATAAATTAACTATTCCTCGATTAGCGAACGGACTTATTTTACCAAAACATAACGTTGCTACTCTAGAACTTAGTGCATCAGTTATTGAAGGTGTAAGGTAATTATTTAATTTTAAAAACTTCAACAAATAGGTTAAAATAATATTTTATTGTTCAAGTCGCTCACGAAACGCTCTATTAAACGGTGATACACAACATTATGATTGGGATTCTGGTTATACCTGTCATCAATTAGGATCTGGTACAATTTTAATTCAACTTGGTCAACCGTATATGCTCTCATCTATGCGTTTATTGTTATGGGATTGTGACGACCGCAGCTATAGTTATTATATTGAAACATCTACTAATATGTGGGATTGGGAAATTGTTGCTGATAGAACACGCGAAGCTTGCCGCTCTTGGCAATCATTACGATTTAGTCCAAGACCCGTAGTTTTTGTCAGAATTGTTGGTACACATAATACCGCAAATGAGGTAAGGCTTATAAATAATATTGTAATAAAAATAAACATCTCAATATTTAGGTTATATTATTTATTTTAAATATTAAAAAATACATATATTTAGTATATAGAACTATTTATTTTCTTGTAAAGGTATTTCATTGTGTGCACTTCGAATGTCCTGCACAAGATGTTGATTCAAATCATTCGCCAATACGTATTACTAATTCAAATGTGAAAAAACAATCGAATTCAACAATGTCTGTACAATTATCTCAAATGCAATTAGCCCAAACTACAGAAACAGCTACAGAAGCTGAGGAACTAGAAGCGGAAAATAATACTTAAATATTGTTTTTATATTATTAATCTTTTAATTTTTATATTGGATGAAAATTTGTGTTGTATTGTTTGGTTTTTATATTTTTGTTATATATGTAAATATGTAGATTTTAATCGCTTTTATGTAATTTTAAATATTAATATATCTTTAAAATATTAACTTTAATTTTTAAATAATTATAAACTATTGCAAAAAAGCGATAAATATTGCCTCTCTTAAGCAATCTATTTAAATAACTACGATTTTTGTGATAAACAGGTATACGTACATTTTGCGCAATTATAGTAATATAAATTTTTGTTTTNGTAGCTATTCATTGATACGTGCGCACGCAGGTTTTCGCTGACGCGCGTTTAGAGTGAGACCGTTAGGAGATTCCACGAGGAACAAAGACACGTGCATGTTAAACTTGTTTTGGCTCGAATAAGAGAGACAGGTGTCTTGCGCTTGGAGATTCCCTTGCGTGCTGACCATCCATCCATAGGTTGAAAAGAGACGGGAAATTATAGGAAATTCCCTTGCAATAAACGGAGACGGATGACAGCATCAACAGCGATTTCTGTGCAGGCGATTCCAAAACAAGTACGGAGAGGCATTGTACGGAATTTATAAATGCATCCGTGGGTAGTTACTGACTAGAAATATTTATTATATGTAAGGTTCCTTGCACAGTAACTGATTCGACGACGACATTGCGATGGAAGTTTATTAAAAATTATTCGTGGCACGATGATGCTAAATATAGCGCATGCTATCATTTGACACATTGGCACGGACCACGCAGTATTTCAACAGCATAAACGATGATGTGCAAACGACAACAACGGCCAGTGTCCCTTCCCATTCACTCGAGCAACTACGGACGATTTATATTGCTTGTTGCTTTCGCACTCGACTTTCAATTAGCATTTTTATGATGAAAACAACAAACGGAGGTCGTGGATATGCGTGAGAATGCCGTCAAGCTAAACTTGTTCGTTCGCGGAATCGTTGCTATTTCGAGCTAGTGCAACAGCAGGCTAGCGAGCTATTATGAATTTTGTATACTTTATTGTTGCGACTACGATGCATTTTAATTTTTCTGTTTCATCTTAATTAATTTAATCAATTTGAGAGAGAAGCTGTGGGTATTGAGCGCTTTATTTGAAGCATCATCGCTACAAACTTCTCTGATACTGTTATTACGTTCATCTCAAAACAGCAGCTGTTTGTTACGTTGCATGGGACTACGAAACAACACAGTACGTCGTGATTACGTTGGTGTTTCGGTTGTCCTCTTCGTAGCTGAGAAATGTAGCTGTTGTTGGTGATTCGAGTTTTAAGAAGCTTGAGGTTTCTTATTTGTTTGTGTTGTGTAGAAAGAGAAAGCTATGCACGGGAAATGGCGGTAAGGGTGATTCCAGGCTCAGACAAGGACAACAAGAGAACAGGTTTGAAAGTTTTCAGTGGAAAGAGGTAGAACAATCAAATACCAGCGTGTTAAAGTGAGACGGAATGAGGGCGATTCCAACAGAATAGAAAGAAATAATATAAGGATACCACTCGGCATGAGATATGCTAAAAAGTGAGAGATAAGATTAGTCATATGCTGTGGTTAGAGAGAGACAAAGTACAACCAACATGGCGACTAGGTAGCCAGCATATCATTTTTAGTGTGTGTGTGAAGCGTCTGTATATCTTTTGATTTATCTAAAATTAATAGAAAAATCTAAAAAGATATATAATAAACTGTTGACATTGTGTGGAATTTAAGTGCAACAAGTAAACAGTGTTATATATTTTATTATTCAAAGTTAAAATTATGATAGTGCCAAGTAATTTTTATAATAATACTTATTGATATAAGAAAATTTTAAATATCAGTTAACATGTAAAAATTTACGTTAATACATAGTGCAAAATGAATCTTATACGTTTTCGATTGTTTAATTTATAGTCATTGACAAGTGCCAATTAAGTACACAGGTCTCAGTAATTTGTTTGTTTATGGATCCAGTCAGTGTATTCATCATCTGTTTCCTTTATATTTGGTAAGTAAATAAATCGAATGACTATATTATTCACTACTTATCAGTATGTTGTTATATATGTACGTAATCATAATATCATTTGTAATGCGACATTAGATAATGTGGCCAGTTGATCTAATAAACTAATATTATTGTTTGTAATATTAAATGAAAAATACAATTAAAATTCCATCGTTTATGTTTTCAAATATTGTCCATAAATACTACTCAATACGATATCGCGGTATTTACACCTGTTTTGGCCATGACTAATTGCAGGTTGAGTGGGGGACGGGGGTTTCTACTAACGGAATGGGGTTCCACTACTGCGAACGAAACAATTTATTTCTCGTTTACGTAGTTGAATTTAAGTTTTGCTTGCTGTTAGCCTGTTGAGTGAACGTTGTTTTTGCATGGTAGTGTACCAAGGCGCCAGTAAGACTATCATATTGGCGTCATAGCTGTCTGTCTGGCTAACCTAGGTTGTCTTGCTGCGGGCTGCTTGCCTTGTCTTTGCAGCAGGCGATCTACACGCTTCCCCCGGGCCTCTCTTTAGAATCATTCTTTAGCCAGCATGCCTACATCTTTTACGCCATACACTCATACAAATATCATATAACATATTCACAACTTATACATAAGCGAATACTTGACCCTCGTTCTATCTACGTTACGTAGCTATGTTTGTATTTTCATATACATACACTCACATATACATATACATTTTACACGTTTACGTTCATTTGTAAGCTTCTACCTATATACATATATACATTTATGACGTACGATTACTAATAATTCGGTTTTTTTCCTTCTCATTTAGGATACAATTCCTAAAATTCTTTTTATAAATAAATATAAACTAGTTTATCTAAATCAATATTTTTGTTTGTCCATATTTTAAAATAAATTATAGTAACTACTAAGGAAATTAATAATATTATATCACAATCAAATATATTATGAATTTAATTAGAAATATATTTAATTAGTTTAATATCAATTTGGGAAATTTCATTCATAACAAGATATAATTGATAATAAAATAAAAAAATACTCGAGTTATTTTTTCATTTTAACTTATTTTATAATTTATTATAAGATGACACGGCAAAAATATAAAAATGTTTGAATAGGCACATCGTGTTACTGTTCGCGCTTCCAAAGGTCTTATTATACTTGTTGACTACTTAATATAAACAATAAAACATTTGATTACATTAATGTTAACAATAGTCGTATCACCATAAATTGACAGAACATAAATTATTTTTCATTTCTGATTTATTTATGGAATTATATCGAATTTAATATTTAAATGCAGTGCAGAAATATAACTGACTTAAAACAATTATTTGATATTAATTAATTTGTTTTGAAAAAACTTCCTATGAATTATATTAATCATTTACTTATGTGTTTGTTTATTATATTTTATATAAATAGAGAAATTTCAATGAATTTCAAGTAATTATATATTTAAATAAATAAATAAGAAATTAATTTTCAGAAATACGCAGAAAGGTTCTGTTAACTTAATGCTATTATAAATCAAAATAAATTTACTTACGTGTGTCGTTGAAATTTATCTAGTTAATTAATTGAGTTTATCTTATTAATTGCATAATTTCAAATTCTAATTTATAATATTATAGTCATATATATTTTGTATTGAAGTTTAAAAAAGTAAATAATAAGTTATAAAAAGATCTAAGTTAAGATAAATAAGCTAAATAATATTCAAATCGTTTTTCTTCTTGGAAATTAGATAAATTAATATGGAATTCTTGACAAACATTGGGGAACTAATATGAATTTAATAATACTGAATATTTTATTATTTTCATATGAAATTAAAATTCGGTGTATGTTATCATATAAAGTTCTTATCAAAATACAAAAAACAATTCGTTTAAGTTCTCTGCATGTACTCGTGGCATTGCGAGGTTGCTACTTTATCTTATCAGTGACTCACGAATCCCCAGATTATATTTTATTCATGTTTTTTTTTCTGAGAAATCTTTCTGTTCGCCGCTCATTTGCGTTCACTTTTCTTAGAAGGCCGCGTTCGGCCGTGTAAACTTGTCTTGCTTTTGATTTAAGTAAGTGGCTTTTCTAGAAATCACAAAATAAAAACAAATGCCTTACAAAGATTGGTGTTCGGGTGATTATTGTTATTGTATACGGCGACTATATCCTGTCCAGTTATGTAAGTACATGGATTTTGATTGGCTGCATCATACTATGACGCAGACGGAATCACTAGTGATAGCGCGCAAAAACAAATACAACTAAGGTGAGAGTTGTTTTACACTTATTAGCGATAAATACTAAACACTAATTGGTTATTATTACTTCAATAAATACTAGTAATGTGTAATCAGTGATTAGATGGTTAGGCACAGAATAATCTCCAGATTTTCATTTATTTATAGTCAATTTAAAAAAATATTATTATAATCGTTTAGTTCTCTTTAATTGTTTAGCGTTCGATTGTTTTGTAATGTTAAGTTTAAGGTGAAGGAAGTCAATTAGATTCAAAACGTTATGTTTTGCTTTAATGACATTGTTTATTATTATTATATTCTGAAATTTTTATTTCAATAATAATACCTTCAATGATTTAAAAAAAAAATTAATTACTTACTATACAATACAAATGATGTGTATATATTTCTAATAAAATTTAAGAAAATAATCATAAATTTTCCAATGAAATGATTAAATTGCGGTTTTCTTTTACAGGAAAACGTTATTTCTTTAAATTAATTTTCTTTGCGCAATATTATTTAAAAGTATTATAGTAATTTTATAGATGAGAGAGGCCCGTTACTCATTTAATAATTAATTATTATATTAACGAATCATTTTCAAAGATACAAATACATGACACATTGTTTATATAAACATACATACATACGTAGAATCGCATTGAATAGTTATTCAATGTATGATCTAACAAAATAAATGTTTTTGCGTAATGTTTTATTAATCATATAGTAAAAATATAAATGTTGTTTCCAGATCACAACTTGATGTAAAAAATGGAAACTTCTGGGAACAAATATTTGCATAAAAAATTTAAGAAACAAACAAGTTGTAACCCTGTTTACAACACATCAGAAACAGATAAGAATGATAAGAGCGTCGTCGTGAATTGTGGCGTAAATAGCGATGGAATCGACGCTTCGCGATCTACGCAGCCCGAAGAAGAGAAATTATCGTCTGCACCCGCGAACTTTTTATTATTTAATAAGGACAATAAACCTATAGGAAGTGTGCCAAATTACAAGAGTACAAATTGTGACGTTAATAGAGTCACCGAATCATTCGACAGTAACGATCCGTATGTAATAGCGAGAGATTTGAATGTTGTTAAACAATTAGATAATCAGTCTTCCATATCAAACGTAGCTGTAAGTGTGAATGTAGCAACTAGTAGCAGTGTTGTAACGAAGGAACAACCAGTTGTAGACTATTCTTCTTTTAATGTTGTGAGCAGAACGCTCAATCAGACCACATCATCATCTTCGATGATCTCTATACCGTCTAGCTGCATATCAAATGTAATCACTTCTACTACAACCAATAGTTTGTTAGGCCAAGAAATCAACGTAGTAAGAAATTTTAATTTTGATACTAAAGTTAACATTTCCGAATCAACTGTTGAAAAGTCTTCCATTTTAGATACTATATATTCTAAAAGTAGTGTAATATCAAATAGACCAAATGCAGCAGGTATCACTAAAACTGAAACAGACGAGGCTGCCATGAAAGTAGCTAATATTAGAACAGAACCTGATGGTTTACATGTAAATGTAGAATCTACACCAGAAAAGAAATCAAATTATTCTTCCGAATCAACCAGTGGCAATGGAAAATACGTTTGCACCTATTGTAATTTAGCGTGTTCGAAACCAAGTGTGCTTCAAAAACATATACGCGCACATACAAACGAGCGGCCTTATCCCTGCGTGAGCTGTGGATTTAGTTTTAAAACACGGTCGAACCTGTATAAACATTGCAGGTCAAGAACACACGCAAACCGCGTCATGGGTAATAAACATGTACAAATAGGTGGTGCTCATGACGCACTAGATGTTGAGGGTGCTTCCGAAAAACATGAGGAACGACTTGAATATTCCGACGAACAAAACCATCTTATCGATGAGAAATCATCCAATGATCAAATCATCCAACATACAGCTGAATTAAGAGCTCAGGAAATGAAAGATATTACTGAAATTTCGTTTACTAATCATCAGAAAAATATTACAGAACAAAAATCAAAGCCATATAAGCCTCGTTTTCATACAGCGAATTTATTTTTTGAAGAAAATAAAATGAAAGAAAACGATGCTAAATTAGATATTTCTAATGTTTCTAATAATATTATTGTAAAATCACCGAAAATGATTGATATCGAAAATGAATCACAAACTATCAAAACAAATCCCGATTTATTAAAATTACGAATAAATGAATTAATAAATAAAAATAATTCAATTGTGAATTGCGATGATGCTGTTGTAATTCGAAGGCGGAATGTTGATAATATCGGAGAAAATATAAATAATAACGAATATTTACCGACACAACAAGTGCAATGGCTTCAACAACCAATGGAATATCGAAATGCGGTAGATGAACCTTTAAATTTAACGGCAAAGAATAGGAAACGATGTCTGAGCGACTCCGAAAATACGCATAAAAGTTTAATTAAAGAGTTATTGCTTAAAAATTTAAGTGCTGACCCAAATCTTCAATGTAAATATTGTAAAATGATTTTTCAAACGGTAACTGAATTAGAAATGCATACTATGAAATATTGTAACGCGAAAACTGGTAATATTCGATATGCCAGAAGTAGCTCTGTAAATGTAGCGTCTATATTAACTCAAAATAAAAATGCTTTTGATAATATTCCGCATATGCAGCATACTACATTTCCTTTAAAATCGCCAGGTCCGTTTCTGGGTAAAACACGTTTAATTGAAAATGATAAACCTGGAGAAAAATATAGAACGTTTTCTTTTGATGATAATGTTATTATGCATCATAGTCAATCGGATTCGCCTAGTTTTAATAAATATATGCTGCACTCTCCGGTTGGAACGTTTCCTCTTTCGCCGCACGTAAAAAAGAATCCTATTAAATTATTCGGCGGGGAAGTTAAAATAACACAAACTTCAGGAGAAACAAGAAGTTTTAAAATTGAATCAGAAAGTATAAATAAAATGTCAGAAGAACCGCAAAATTTTATGGAATTTGGAGGCAGTAATTTAAGTGAAAATTTGGTGATAAAATCAACTTTACAATCTGGGGGCACTGTATTGCAAAATAAAGCAAATTATAGCCCGAAAATTGATAGTTTACCTTCACCAAATGTTATTAGAGTATATGACAATAATGATATTGCATCACCAAATTTAAATTTACCTATGTTTAATGAAAAGCCTAAATTTAGTTTTGATAAACTTTTAGCTATAGCTAATAATGAATTACAATTTAAACGCAGATATCCACCTGTGCAAGATAAAAATGAGCCTAATTATTTAGAAAATGCCAGGCGGAATATGGAATTAAAAATAGAAACAGATCAGGAAAAAGAAATTTATAAAAATAATTTAATAGATTTTGGAAAAAATGCTGTTAAACTTTTAGCACCGAACTTAAAACCTCCAAATTTAACGATTCCCGGCATACCAATCCCTTCCTCGGCAAATGATAGAAATATTCCAATTGTTACTCTTGCCTCACTAGAAGTTACCTCTAACTTATTAGATAGAGAGAAAATCATGGATAAACAACATATAGAAAATTTCGCGAAAAAACAAATTTCATTACAACAACGAATGGCTGAAGTGTCTCAACCGCAACATATTTATAATCCAATGAATTTATTAATTAATGGAAAGGTTGTTCGATATGTTCCTGGAATGCCTGGACCTATAGCTCCTGATCATCCGAATGAGTTAGCATTTAATCCTTTAACAACAGCAAATAAATTAACACCGATAAGTAAATCCCCTAAAGAATTATCAAAATCTCCGACATTTATAGAAGGACCTCGAGAAATTAAAGAAAAATTGGAACCTACTACACCGACATTATTAACTCCTACATTGAATAATCAATTTGAAAGAAAAACACCTACAATCATAATTGATCAGCATGAACTAAAACAACAACAAATTGAAAATAAATCACCTTTACATTTAATACAACAAAATAAAAATTCGCCCTTAAATACTGATAGAATTGTTATTAGAAATAACGAAAGACATATTGAATCGCCCAGTAAAGTAAGTCCTTCAGGTACAACAATATCATCTTCTCCAGAAAAAATAGTTTCAAAAGAAGAATTAAAAAAATTTGTACGACCAAATAGTTTAGCTCTAAAACCAAGTTCTGTAGCATTCAAATCACATCATGGTTTAACACCAACCGTTTTTAATCAAGCTCTGATAAGTCCAGATACACCAAGAGTTGCTAAGAAATATTGTCAGCAATATTTAAACGGCAATTACTTCAGTTATCTTGGATTAAAAAGTTCAACGAAATCAGTGTATTGTACTTTAAATAAAACGCAACCGTTTTATGTTAAACATTTTAAAAAATTAAGCATGTATTCAGAATGGAGACAACAAGAATCTAAAATAGATAGTTTGAGTGTTAGTGCATATGATTCGAGGCAGCGGCAGCAGAAATACACCTTGGCTAAAATTACTAAAGAAGATCTTGTTGCGCATTCTAGTTATAAGGTATTTAAATTTTTATTTATTTTTTTGATAAACTTATTCTTCGGAGGAGATGATTTTGTTTTAGTTTTTATACATTTTTTTAACAATATTTTTATTTAAAATAAATAAAAACAAATTTTGTGAAATTTAATAATTGCCAAATCATTAAATAATGATATAAAATATTGTTATATTGTTATAACAAGTTGTTACCTCAAAAAAATTAAAAGTATATCTTTTTATTCCTAAAATTTAATTAACTAAAATATAAATTGTTTCTATAACAATAAATTAAGCATTTGAAAATAAATTATTTCATTGAAAAATGTCAAATCAATTGATTATTCTTTATTTACTTTTTCTTGTGTGCGGTAAGAAAACCATAATTTTTTCATTATTCATTTCCTTGTTTCAATTGCGGGTATAATTACTTTATTATTTAAACTCTGAGTTATTATTTTTAACCACTATAATTATCAGATAATATATTTATTAAATTTTACTAATTTAGTATTTTATTATAGTTTGTAACCGCTGAAAATCCAGTGCCAAAAGAAGAAACAACAAATAAGAATTCGGTTCTCGGTGGTTATGAATCAAATGAAGATTACACATATATTAGAGGTAGAGGTAAGACCTACTATTAGTAAACTTTATGGGCAAATATTAATAATTATATATTTAGGTCGAGGCCGTTATGTTTGTGATCAATGTGGTATTAGATGCAAAAAACCATCTATGCTAAAGAAACATATTCGAACACATTCCGATGATAGACCTTATACTTGTGAACATTGCAACTTTAGGTAATTACAATTTTAATTATTTTTATATATATATATATA
>NEEE01003611.1:22529-37416 GCA_002278615.1 Pogonus chalceus
TATACTAATTATGTTATGTTTTTCATTTGTTTTAGCTTTAAAACAAAAGGAAATCTAACAAAACATATGAAAAGCAAGGCACACTCAAAAAAATATGCTGCCACTAGTAGTACTTCAACCCAAAATAGTAATGCTACAAGCTCAGATTCAGATGAAAGCGACGCAGAAAGCAGTGGTAAGTCAATTTACTGAATTATTTAAATTTAAATAAATTGGACATTAAATACACTTAAACTTGTTTACAGTTTTAAGTTTATTTATTTTTTTTGCGGATGTTTTTTTATAATTATATAAATATGAATAAATATACAGATCTATTTTTTCTTGTATATATATTATAAAATGTAAAGTTTACATACAAATATATTTTTTAAATATTTACATATATACGTACTATTGTTATAAAAAAAAATATATAAATATTTATATATTATATTTAATTAATTATATTCGATGACGTACTTTTAATTCTTATCTTGTTCAAATAGATTAAATGAGTTTTTTTTTATGTGATAAAATGTATCCTTGAATTATAGCAAATTATATTCTGTTTACGTTTATACTTGAAGATAAATAATATAGCGTTAATATAAAATTATTTTATTAAAAAGCGTTATAATTTAAAATATTTTAAGTTAATTTACAATACCTTACGTAAAAAAAACATGCAAATCACTATCTTATCCAAAGTTTATTTGTAATAATAATAAATTTAAATATTTTATAAGTCTTGCCTAGTTACTAAATAAATTATTATAGGAATAATTTTGTAATAAAACTATTAATTCTAGATGAATCAACTAGATTACAAGACCATGAGGCCGCGCATTGCCTATTATCATTATCTCAAAAAAATGCACAACCTACATCAAATACTAGTCATGAATTAAATTCTTCAGTAAGCAGTTCTTCCTGTACAACCGTGTCTACATTAAATTTAACTGAATTTTCAAACTTTTTGAAAGATGATAAATTTCTAAAAAATCCGGATCAAATTAACCAAGTTACAAATACAAATTTTGCAAAAAACAAAATTTTAGATGAATCAGCTGCAAATTTTAATGCTTCCAAACATTTAACTGAAATGTTTGATGGGGCAAATTCCACAAATTCTAGTCAAGATTCTACCAGCAATGTTTCCTTATACTTAGGAAAATCTTCAACTATAAGGCCATTAGTATACCCGTATTCACAAACACAGCTTGAAGCTGATAAAGATAAATTAGACACTCGAATAAAAAACCATGAAAATACTACAGAATACATTCCAAAAATTGGAGAAAACTTTCAAAATTTTGATAATACACATTTACCAAATCAAGATACTCAATTTCAACGGCAGCATGTAATAAAACAAATAGAAAATAATAAATTTATTAACACCAATAGAGAATCAAATATACAAGAAATTAAAATTAAACGATTAGAAGAATTGAAACAACAAATTGTTAATGTTAATTCTTCACAGCCTCAAGTGAACGTTTCTGTTTTACGGCAGAATGATTTTTCTACTCAAAATGTTGAAGGGAATTTACCTGCAAATATTGTTTTTCGTAAAAGAAAATTATCAACATCCAGTGGTGCACAATTTAAATATCATCGAAGTGATGGTAGTGAGCAATTGAATTCAAAAGCAGTTGATCTTTCGGTGCCTATGATTCAAGATTCACCTGTTCTAGATCTATCTTCGGCCTCTGTTAATGGTGAAACCATATCATTTAATGGTGCTTTTAATAGTGACAATTTAAATAATAAATTAAATGCATCAATATCTAAAAGAACTTTTATAGTAAATAATGAAAATCAAGTAAATTCAGCTAATATTCCTAGAACAACGGAACTTAATAATATGGTAGTAACTAATCATCAAATTATGTATAATGTAGTGAACGAACGAGTTAGTGAACCGCCATTAATTGTGTACAATTCCACACCAAAACCGCGTCATAATAGTTTTTCGGAATCAAATAGTAGTGAAACATTCTCACAAAATAGTGATACAAACGATCGTCTTATTAAACTAGTTGATGTACAAGAAAATTCAATGCCATCTGAGAAATCTAACGATTTATACAAATCAAATGTACAAATGGAATCCGTTCGGACCCAATCCAAAACACCTGATTATAATGATCAGGATCAATCTGCAATGCAAACACTTGCAGATATCGCCATTAGTCAAGTGAAATTGGAGAAAAATATTCTTGCAAAAAATGTTGCATCTGAGTACCTGAAACTGGCGTTGAATAGTGATGGAAGCAACGCGGAAGAAAATATGAAAAAATTTGTTTCAAACACGAAAGAACCGTCAAATGAATTAATTGTTAAGCCGGAAGAAAATAAAAATTGTACTATTTGTTCGAAGAATTTTAGCAAACCATCCCAACTTCGGTACGTAACAATATATTTAATTTATTTTTATATATTAATTATTAAATAAAATAAATAAACAACACTTGGTTTGTTTCACAAATAAATAAAAATAGTTTGATATATTACAATTTCGGCTGTTAAGCCATCATCAGAAGATTCAAAAAAGGTGAAGAAATAGGATTTAACTGTGAACCGCTTGTTGATCTCGTAAGATTCCAGGAATTAGAGTGTCTGTCCTTTCTTTATTTTTATTTATTTGTGAAGCAAACTGAGTTTTGTTAATTTATTTTATTTTTTAAATTTCATCGAGAACCAAAAGCAGATTCCATTAATTTTATATTAATTATTAAATAAATTTACAGATTACATATGAATATCCATTATTTAGAACGGCCATTCCGTTGTGAATCATGTTCAGTAAGTTTCCGAACAAAAGGACACTTACAAAAACATGAAAGAAGTGCTAGTCATCATAATAAAGTAAATATTCAACCCAAAAAATAATTTTATTTAAACTAAATATTTGTTTTATTTTTTAGTTATCTTCATCTCCCGCATTATCATCATCGGAGCCCCGACCGTTTAAGTGTTCCGATTGTAATATTGCATTTCGAATACACGGGCATTTAGCTAAACATTTACGATCAAAAATGCATATAATGAAATTAGAATGTTTAGCTAAAATACCTTTCGGCCTATACGCCGAGTTAGAGCGAGCGAATAGTTTATTAACTGAAATAAATACAACAGATGGTGATTTATGTTTAGAAAGTTTAAAGGTAAATAATTGTATTTCAATTGTTTTATTTAAAATAATTTTATTTTGTTTTTAGATTTTAGCGAAAAAATTATTCAGCAACGACCCAAACAAGTTGGATCAATTAGGTAATGCTCCAGATAATCGAAACAGCTAGTAAATAAAGAAAATTCATATATTATTAGATTTATCAATTTGTAAGTACGATATTGAAGACTGAAAATTAGAAAATTGTGTAATTAGTGAGTTTTAAAAATTATTTTCGCAAGAGTGAAATTAGGTTATAGAAGATTTTAATTATACATACTATATTATATACAATATTATATATAATATACATCTCATGTGTCAAATATTTTATTATTGTGATATAAAAAGTGGCAAGATAGAAAACATTGTAATTACGTGTATTATTATATTAACTATATCGTCTACGATTAATTGAGATTTTATGTTATTTTTAATTTGTTACATGTTAAACGATTAAACCAGGCCTACTACTTTGTTTATTACTATTAATGTTTTAAAAGTTTGATTTTACAACAATGTTATAAAAATAGAATTATTTATATACTCATGTTTAGTGAAAAATTCATTTGGTATGACGTTTACCAAGGAATTTAGTATTATTATAAAAAAAAAATGAAATATTTTACTATACATTATATCGAAACATATAGATTGAACAAAGAATTATTACGTGATGTATTTGTTATATTGTGTAAGTAATTTTGACGTTTGAACTTCATACGCACACATCGTTAAGTGTATATTTTAAAATGTGTTATTTGTTTAATTTGTTGAAAGTCAACAAAGGTGTTTAACTGATGATCTTTATTGTTAAATAAAATAAATCATTTGTTTTTGGAATAATTTTGTTTTATTTACCTTTATTTTATTATCGACTTCATCACACATGTATTAAAAAAATATTACTCACACTAGCAGTTTTCATTTGTTTTTTCAAACTTTTTATTTAACTTAATACATTTTAATTTCTATATACAACTAATTACATTTCATAAAACTATCTAAATGCTATGCACATCACAGACTAAATAATAATAATAGTAACATTTATGCATTAAACATATTTGAAAAATTTGGTAAATGAAAATCATTTTTTTCTGTAATTAGGAACTGCGCAAGCGCAATGTGATTCATTCTAACCCGTAAAGATAGAAATGTCAAAATTTTTATAAAATATATTTGTTGTGATTTGCAGCTGATAGTATTTATTTATTAAAAATGGCTAATTTATTAGAAAATATTAATATTCCTCCATGCATTTGGTTTGATGGTGGAGATAAAAGAAATGCCATTGCATCAATAATTGCTGGGATATTGGTAATTTTTATTCCTTTATTAGTTTTTGTTTTGTGCCATAGTACATTTTTATATTATATTGAATTTATTTTAATATTTATTGTTTTTTTTATAGTTTTTTACGGGTTGGTGGTTCATAATAGATGCATCAGCTTGTTACCCGGAATTAATGTCAGGTGCTTATCATGTCTGTGGTATATTTGGTACGATATCATTAATAATGGTTAATTCTGTATCAAATGCTCAAGTAAGTTAATATAATAAAAATAAAATAATTTTAAAAAAATACTAATTATAATTATTTTGATAACAGGTGAGAGGAGATGCATACGAGGGTGGTTGTATGGGCTCTAGAGGGGCACGAATATGGTTATTTTTAGGGTTTGTAATGGGCTTTGCTTCAGTAATCGCAGCCTGCTGGATTTTATTCGCTGATTTTGTTGCAACAGGTTAGTATTATTAAATAAATTATTTTATAACAGAAACTAATGACTTAATTTTGTGATTCCAGAAGTAACTCATCAGTGGCCTGGCGTAGGTTTATTCTTACAAAATTCTTTCATTTTCATAGCGTCTTTGTTATATAAATTTGGAAGATCAGAAGATTTGTGGGGTTAAGTAATATTAAATTTAAGCCATTTATTATTTATAACTTAGTTACTGATTTTACATAGTAAGAACTAAGACTTAAATGTATTTTAATTGTATGTATGTATGTATAAGAATCTAAAAAAACTAATTTTTAAATGTATAATCTTATAATTATATAAATATATTGATTTCATACAAATTTATTTCCACTTTATATACAATTAAAAGTTTAAAAAACATTATATATTTGAATTCGTTTCATTTACCGCCTCAAGTCACGCTTGCGTTTTAACTGAATCAAGGTCATGTGAAGAGGAAGAGTTTCCTATTCGCCATTTTACATACATCGGCAAGGTAAGGCTGAATATTTTTCAGTATTTTTATTGTATATTATTATTTGATGTTTTTAAGTTACACCTTTTCCATATAACATATTGTATTACTAAGACATAATCATATTATTATTGATTTTGAATTATGTTTTTAAATGATTTCATAATCTTTAGATTGAAGTAGGTGATTACCTAACCGAATTTTAATATTTCTAATGCTGTTTGCTTTTAAATAGTATTACATTTCTTTATTCTGAACATACAGTTGTCATTGTATGGATTTTAGGTTTTAATCTTTTAACTAACATTTAAAAATTATCAAAATAGTTATATTTAATAATGGTGAGACAAAATTTGAGGTTTTGAAATATATATGTGTTAGTAATACATTATTAGAAGTTTAAATATGTGAAAATATATATTATATAATATTAATATTTTTCAGACAATGGCGGCCAGACTTTTAGCATTGGGCATACGAACAGTAAATAATAATGGTAAACGTTTTATTCCAATGGGTGCTGCTGGTGCACACAGTAGCTCACCCATTGGAAACCGGGAAATCGTAGGATTCGGTTTTAATGGAGTACCCAATTATGCAGACCGTGCAGATTTCCCAATGCCCGCTGTTCGTTACAGGGAAACAACTCCCGACGTACAGGTAATTCCTCATTATAATCATAATTCATATAAAACATTTGTAAAATTACTAAATTTATTTATTATTTCATGTAGCAAAATATTAATTACTAATTTTACTTTCAGGCCCTCAGAGAAAAAGAAAAGGGTGACTGGAAAAAATTAAGTAAAGAAGAAAAGAAAGCTTTATACAGAGCTTCCTTCTGCCAAACATTCGCTGAAATGAAAGCTCCAACTGGTGAATGGAAATCAACCGTAGGCATTGCTTTAATTTTTATGTCAATGGCTGTATGGGTATATATGGGCATGAAAATCTTCGGTAAGTAATTTTTGTTCATATATAATTTAAAATAGCAGGCTGTGTAAATACATTGTTTAACAAATGAACATTACTGCAGTTCTATAAATAAATGCATGATTACATCATAGGATTTTGTTTGAAAAGACGTAATTTTGAATGTAAACATATAACATTCATTTTATTTTATTTATTACCTGACATTTAAAAAATTATTAATTTATTATAGTTTTATTATATTACTTTTTCGATAAAATAATCAAGTGTCAATGTAATTTATTTTTGTTCTTGAAAAATAACAAAAGAATGTATAATTATTTTGTTTTTTACTATAAACGCGTTTAAAAATATTTAAAACTAAAATGTTTATATTTGATTTCAATTTAAAATTATTTTTTTTGAGGTTGTCATCTTTTATCAATCTAATACACCTTAAATTCCAAATATATTACGGTTAGCATTAAAGTTATTTTAAATTAATCATTAAAATGTAAAAAAAAAAAAAAATGTTTTGCATGTTTATAATTTTACTCATTTAGTAAAAATAGTTTTATAAGTAAAAATAACATGTTTATAATTATTCTTTTATTATTAGAATAATAATTATTTTAAGGAAACGGTAAAATAGTTAATAAAGCGCATTTCATTGTTTATATTACACTGTCTTGTTAAATTTCATTAGTCCAATAAGTTGATAATTAATAATACGTCAATTACACAAATATATAAAAATATAACAAAACATTTTAATTAGTATTAATTGAAATACAAATATTTTTTATAGTGTACCAACCATTGCCAGAATCTTTCGCCGAAGATAGACAGAAGGCACAACTTAAGAGAATGATCGACTTAGAAGTAAACCCTATCGAAGGTATTGCATCCAAATGGGACTACGAAAAGGGACAATGGAAGAAATAAATTAATTAATTGTAATAGTTTGTTAAATTTCAGTCCCTTTGTCACACATATTTTCAATATTTGACAGCCATTGAAAATTTGTCTGACTAATGTAATAGTTCGGAACAAATAGTTAAATTAAAATCACCATTTTTTATTTATTTTATTGGAACATCTTAAAATTGTGTACAGTTATATGAGACATTTAATTTGAATAAAGTTATTTACAGTTTATATTGAGTGTTCTTTTAAGCATTTTTGTTATTGTTATCTGTATTTAGTGTAAATAAAAATAATTTTTTTTAAGTAGTTTGCTTGCTTTTATTTAATTGGTATAATAGTAGGCGTTGAATTAAACAGTAACAGTTTTGTTTTTTTGTTAATATATAAAAACAAATGAATTGTTTATAGTTATAAATACGTAAAATTGACTTATAAAATGGCATTATTTGTAGCGCGCAATTTAATTAATATTCGTTCTCGAATTAAAATAAATCCATGTTTGATTCGACTGTATAATCAACATCCGAATTGTAATGAAATAATCGGCGGTAGAGAATGGGTTGGTTATGGCAGAAATTCGGAACCTCAATATCTAGACCATCCTGGTTTTCCATTCCCTGCTATTCGTTTTAAAGAAGATTCTGCAGATTTACTCGTAATTTAAAAAAAAATAAATATTACGATATATATTTTTTATATATAAAAATTTTTGTTTAGGCATTACGCGAAAAGGAAAAAGGTGATTGGCGTAATTTAAGTATTGATGACAAAAAAACTTTGTATAGGGCATCATTTTGTCAGACTTATTCTGAATTTATGGCTGATACTGGAGTTTGGAAATCGATTATTGGTTGTTCATTAATGTTAGTCTCTTTAGGGATATGGGTATTTTTGTTTTTCAGATGGTGTTGTAAGTATATATTACAAAAAGTAGCAAAATCGTTTAAATAAAACAACAACAAAATTTATATAGATTCGACAGAGCTTCCTGATTCTTACAGTCCAAGTAGACAAAAAGCTCAGTTACAACGATTAATAGATCTTGAAATGAATCCAATTCATGGTTTGGCTTCAAAATGGGATTATAAAAAGAAAAAATGGAAATAAAATTTTGTATTTTACTTTAATTGCAAAAATAAATGGTTTATAAAATATGTTATCAATAAATTACATAATTATTGCTTAATTGTAATTGAAAATAAAGGTGTTATTGGAAAACGTTTGAGATCCGCAGATATTTTGCACTTTGTGCATACTTATGTCACTGGCATTCACTTATTCATTATACGCTAACGTCAGTTTGGTTTTAGTTGTGTATGACGATGTTCGTTTGAGTGTGATTGAAATTATTTATTAAGTAAATCTTTAATTTTAAGTAGAATATTCCCAGTAAGTATTAATTTATTCTCATTACATTGTATTAATACATTAAAAAATATTTCATAAAATTAATTATAAATGTATAACTTTGTTTTGACGTTTAGCAAATATTTGCTAACTTTTATTAATTCTTTATTTGTCTCAACTCTAAAGATATATACATTCTAATTTTATTATTTGATAAAATTTTGATTCAAAGGTTGTAGCTTATCTTTCAATTTTAATTATCTATTAGAGTGTTGAATAGTTGCCATATATGGAACGTTGTTTAAATAATACGGTACTAATACAAGTTGAGACAAGCTCAGTCTATTACACATTTATAATATTAAAACATTTTTTGCATATTTTTTTTTCAGATGGCAGCGGTTTCTCATGTTTGGGTGCAATTGTTTAGCTGTTGTGTGACTCAACCTCAGCGAAAACGACATCGTATCCGGATTGATAGGTATCAAGATCTTATCGATAAGAATAAAAATCATTTGAATATTAAATTTTCTTTAAATTAAAAAAAAAAAAAAACTTGTATAGTATTTTGATAGTTATCGTACAATAATAAATAAACAATTAATTATTATATAAATGAAGAAATAACAATTTTAGAAATCTCCTAATAATTACATTATATTGAAAGCTTTTATCTTTGTTGTATAAATATCTTTAATTATTTAAGTAACTAATAAAGAAACATTAACGTTAAGATAAGATTAGTTAGATAATATTTGTATAAAAATAAACTTATTAATCTTTTATTTTATTTATGATAAACAAATACAAATAAAATTTTAGATCAATGATAGGGGAGCCTATGAATTTTCAACATACCGCTCATATTGGAAGTAGAGATGTTGAAATACCTAACGATCAATTAAGTGCTTTGCAAATGCAAATGATGAGTAAAGGGGGCTATGAAACTACATACAAGGTTTGTCATTTGTTTTCTATTAAATTTGTTATTTTATGGATATGTTATTTAATTTAATAAATAGTTTAGATATCTTATAAGATAAATATAGACATGATAAACAATATTTTTATTTAATCCATTTAAGCTACACATCCGATTATTTTTTGTAACAAAATTAGATTTTATATAATATTTTAATCTAAATGTTAACATTTTTATAAAATTATTGATAAAACAGGGAAATTATTATATTTAATCAAAATATTTTTGTGGCCCCTCCTTTATTTTTTAACATGCGCTCAGAGCGTTTCAGAGCCGGTAACCCGGGGTGCACCACATTTTTGTTAATCCGTCTCTGAAATCACTTTTAATTAGCAATTATTTTCGTATTTATTCGTAAATTTAACAAATTTAAAAGAATTTAAATAAAATATGATTCGGTATATGGTTATAATTATTTATGATTTAATGATAATTATAAATTATAACGAAATATTTCTAATATTATTCATAAATTATATTTTTATAGAGTTCTTTTATGTTTAAAATAGTTAGGATGTTTATATAACTTCAGGAATTATACGTGACAAATCAAAAGTTAAACAATTATCAAATAGTTCTATGACATCTTTGTTTAACATTTTACTTAATATTGGTTGAATATGTTTTTAATACATTTATTTTTTAGGATCCAGATTGGTGCAACTAACAGATGTGAAAATATAGAAAGAAATTCACTATAAGCTGCCTCCTGCGTCATTTCTTGTGATAAAGGTGTCTTGTAGACCTAACCATCTTCCAACTGGTATTTATTATTACAAATATTTATTTATACAAACTTGCATGGAATAATACAATTTTTTTAATATTTTAAATGTCATTGTATATTTTATTTTTTCATGATACCAAAATGCATTTTAATTTTTAAATTTTTAATAAATAAAATCAAAATAGAGGTACTTAAAGTTTGTATAGGGTAAAATCTACTTGAACATTTTTTTTTTTCTGTTAATTTATTTTATATGTAAGATGTAGTATTATTAATTGTACTTATCGTTCTGTAATAAATTAAGAATTATTACATCATTTTTATAGGTGTATTAAAATAACTATTTGAAAAATTCATTTTATTAGTTAATAATATAAATTTGTAATGAATGGTTAATTATTTTTTGTTATGTTTCATTTGTTATTTGAAGCAATTTGTTAAAATTTGTTTTTAATATCAAATTGCAATATAAATATTGAAATAGCCTGGGATTTAGTTATTTTCTCATTTTATTCAATAAGTTATTTAATATTGTACATTTTACTGTAGTTTATAGTTTTATTTTAGGACTTATTTGTATATTTTAATACAAAATCAAAAATTATTAAGCCCGTTTTTTTATGTAAATAGTTTTTATAGCATTCTTTCAATATTTATATATTACTATCTTGCATATTTCTTAATAAAAACATATTCTACATATGTGACTTAGCTTTATATGAGAACAACTCTTTATTTAAAAAAAAGTGCTAAAAGGTGCCAATTTTTTAAAATCCATTTATAACCATTTTTAAAGTCATATGTGTAGAAAAGTTTTCGAAAAGTATTTATAATATTAAAGTTTCGTGAGTATTATTTCTACATTGAGTAAATTTGGTTTGAAATTAATAAAATTTTACATATTAAACCAAAGAATTCAAACTAACATGGATCTACAAAGTGTCCCAAAAGGGTCGGGATATTTCCGAAGTTTGGAAACCTCTCGAACATTTCAATCGCAAAATTTAATCGTTAAAGATGGTATGTTGGTTTTAATTCTTGCACAAGCTGAATTATGTAAGGTTTAAGATGTAAATCCTTCCTTATAATTCATTGTAAAGACGATTTTCGAACGTTTAATTCTTGACCCTTTTGGGACACCTGTAATTTGAGTTTTATCCATTGGTATTTATTTATTTATTGTGTCATAAATTCTAAACAGTAATAATAAAATATATAAAATTAAATTTAAATATTAATATTTAATTTTATATGATACTGATTCATCATTTGATTTTAATTTTATGCCAATAATAAGGTTCGGTTATTTTAAAATTGGTAATTACTCATAAAGGATGAGTTAAATTAATATAATGTTTTTAAACAATAAACAATGTGACATAATTAATATATTCAGAATAGAAACATATTGATTATAATTACATTTCATAATATTATGGTTATTGATAAATTAAAAGCACTTATGTTACTGCACAGTATTTTTAACTAATGTACAATATTCTGTAAATTATTATTTATGTAAAGGAACGTTCACAATATTAAAATTAAATAAAATTACTATTTGCACAAATAATAATTAATTATATATTATACAAAAATGAGGTTGAATTATAGTTATTTTATTTAATATTATTAATTTGAACGAATCATATTTCAATATTATATGCAAGTTCCTTATAGACTTTCAAGAATTGATAAGCAATAGATTTCATAGTGATTATAATATTTTTCAGTATCAATGTATAAATACAAATTAGTATTTTTATAAATATTTAGAAGTACATGTTTAATTTGTACATTTATACTGAAAAAAATTAAAAAAAATTAAAATACTTAGTACATACGTCCATTTTCTAATAGAAGAGTTGAGCCTTAAAATATGATACATTTTTAAATACTGTTTCATAAAGTTCAAAGACTGAAATAAATAATTTCAAATTTTTTAAATGACTGAAACATTGTTGCATGTTGTTATAAACTTAATCATTGCCTAAACGAATTTTTAAAAATTGTGCATTAATATTTATAAGTACTTAAAATTTGTAGAATGAGTATTTCACGGAAAATATTTCTGATTCATTGTACTTATAATGTAAGTGTAAGTATTATTGAAAGAATCTATTGATATGTAATTTTAATTAGATAAAACTGCAATAAAAATTCATAATCATAAATAAAGAAACACATTTACTATTTGCAAAGTTTTATCTATACACAATTATATATAATTTGTTCTTGTAATTAGAATGTACTGCAACTAATTATTGAGTTGCAAATAAAATGTTATACATAAATAGTTGTTTTATTATTATTTATTTTTTTAATTCCATTTATTATATACACAGGTACATTAACAGCTTTGTATATTATTTTTGTTTTTTTTTGTTACCCTGATATTTTATTTGTTTCCGATTTATAAGTCAAAATGTAATTCATTTGTTATTCCTTGTCACGGAATGTATTTTCGATATAATTCGTTTTTTTTTCTGCTGACAGTTTTTTGTTTTGTTCTGTTAAACATATTTTGTTTTGGTAGCTAATATTATATTATTAGCTGTTTTTGGGGTTTTCAACGTTTATTAGTTAATAAAATGATTCTGTTTATATATTTTTTTGTCAAGAATTTTATTTTTTGTATAATTTTAAATGATTTTAGTCGAAATCGTATTTTTTTGATGATTTAAACATTTTTTTTTTGTTTTAATTCAATATTATTGGGACTTTTAAGTTATAAGCATAACTTTATTATATGCATTTATATATACCGGGTGTCTACTTTTTTTCGTTAAATAGAAAATGCAATTTAACTGTAAAATGTTCATTACGCCATAAATATTTTCCTATTAATGTTAGGATAAATATTTGAATACAAAAGTTATTCAGAATTAAAGTGTGTTTCCAATAAGCCCCTTTTAAAATAATGCACAACAATTCTGTGACAAGATACAAAAGAAAAAAATAAATTTTCCATATTTGAGTAGTTTACAGAGTGCCATGCAAAATAAAACAAATATCTTTAATTTGAGTGACATTGTCTCAGTTCTTGCATTTATGAATTTCTCTGTAACCTTGTGTATATTTGACAAAATTAAATAAAATATCGAGGGAATTATTAATTTGTATAAAAAAATAATTATAATTTTTAAGCTACACTTCAAAATTAATATTTATATGGATTTCCATATTTAAGCAGTTTACAGAGTGCCATGCAAAATAAAACAGATTTTTTTTTAATTTGAGTGATATTGTCTCAGTTCTTGTATTTATGAATTTCTCTGTAATCTTGTCTTTATGTTTGAAAATTAATTAAAATCTCGATGAAATCACTAATTTTAGATTTCTTAATTCATATAGGTAATAATTAAAATTATTTTAAATCTACACTTTACAATTAATATTTAAGTATATTGGTCTGCTTAATTTTTCGTAACAAATTTATTTTACTTCATAGTAAATCTCCATTATTTAAATCGTCCTTACATATTGATAAGGAATATTTAGGAATATTAAAGAAATAAAGAACAGTTCATATTTAAAATTATATTTATTAAACAATACAAAATTTTGAACATATCTCTGATATTATTTAATGAACATACTATATTTATTTTAAAATAATTTTCAATATTTAATTGTACATGTATGCATGCATGTACAAGTGTCCCAAAAGGGTTTGGCGTATTTCCGAAGTTTGGAAACCTGTCGAACATTTCAATCGCAAAATTTAATCATTGAAGATGGTCTGTTGGTTTTAATTCTTACACAAGCAGAATTTTGGAAGGTTTAAGATGCAAATCCTTCCTTATAATTTTTTGTAAAGACGATTTTCGAACGTTAATAACTGTATATTAATAATAAGAAATTTATTTTGTTGAAAATATTAAATATTGCGCAGTTATACAGTTTTGAACGTATATTGTGATACACGATAATTAGTTGTATAACTCAATTTTTAATACTAATTGTCAAGTTATATTGTAATATAATTGGAATAAAAATAAAATAAACGTTAGTCAGTCGCAAGCATTGATACTGTTAACATCAATGTATTTATTATTAAAATATGTGGGAATATTATTTGCTGTATATCATTCGAAGTGAAGTGTAGTGTAGTGACAGTGTGTAAGAACATCTTCGGTATTCTTCTATGGATATTAATGTTTGATTCTAAGGTAAGTGGCACTTATATTTGAATATATATTTTTTTAAATTTAGTATTATAAATATTTGTGTGTTGAATTTATTATACCTACTATGATTTTGAATCGTGTATTTTTATTTTAGATATTGAATATAAAAGTTACTAACATATTTACATAAGTTTTGAAATATAATTTTGTATTAATACAAACTGATAATATCCGATATACTAAAAGACCTTTAAAAAAACATTTACTTTTCTTTAAAATACGCGTATTTTTCTTTAAGTTGTCTTGTAGATAGTATACATTTAAGGTTCAATATTTCTTTAAATAACAAAATTTAACATTTAAAAAAAACTTTAATATATAAATTAACAATACTATGAAACAATAAATTTAATATGAAATGTTTTTTAACAATATTAACTACATTTATAATTAATATTTGGAATCTATTTCTGTTAATATTA
>NEEE01003633.1:0-19545 GCA_002278615.1 Pogonus chalceus
CACGTTAAGAATTTTTGCTATTAAATTAAGACAGTTAAAAGCTCAAAGTTTTGTTTCTGGAAATTTAAAAAATTACTTAGCCGTAGGGATGAAAGCGAGTGATTTAAGGAAATAGTAGCTTATTTTCTAATTAACCTAAAAGTACACAAGTTTATTACAATAAGTTTAGGAAATATCTGGTTTTTATTAGAAAAATCTAAATAATTTTCCAAACAGCCGAGAGATTTTCAAAATAAAATGTCTCATTTCAGTAAACCAAAAATATGAAATCTTGTTTGGTTTTCTTACAAAACTCTATCAAATGATTTGAGAAATTTATAAAATAATAATTAAAAATTCTTAGTCTATTTAACAAAATAATAAAATGATTTTTATTGCAATTTCAGCGTTAAGGGGGAACCCTACCCTGGAAGTTTCAAAAAATAGATTTTTTTTGCATAAATCTATTTCTTATACTGTCTACAATGATCCTCTAAAAGAGTTTATTGATATTCGAAGTCATTGCAAAGATACAAGAAGAATTCTGGTTTTTTTATAAACTAATTTATAGAATTTTTTTTTTTCAAACTGCTACTATTTACTATTTTTTGGATTTTCAAAATATTTTTTGCATCACGATATCCAATCTTATATAGTTTAAGNTTTTAATATTTTGTGAAAAAAACGAAGTGTTTTGAGTTCACCGAAAATATCTATAAATTAAATTCATAAAAATATATCTTTATCTAATTGTTAAAAACCTTAAATTCCAATTTATTAGCAAGTAAATATTTTCACTAAAATCTGTTAGTGATTTTATAAACAATACTACAATATAGACTTAATAAATTAATATGTTAGCATTCATGAAAACATTTGAATAGTTAAATATTTAAAAAAAATGATAATCGATGCACAGATACTTTATAGGTTATGTAAAGTTTTTTTATTTTCATTGTGAGTTCTTTATTTTATTATTTTCAGTTAAATCTGTGTGAATTCAATTAAAAAATAAATTTTATTTCAATAACATCTATTTTAAACAAAGATATTTAAGTTTATTTTACCCGAAAATAAATAAATAATAAAATGAAAAACAGAAAGAATAATTTAAACATAAACTTATGTGTATAAAAGTGACTCGAAATGATCGAAGTTCCGAAGGCGTCCCGCGTCATTTGAGTCCCGGTGGCCAGTGTTTGTTGCAGCGGGGTTGTTAAACCGTGGCAAAACGAAGGCTTCGTCTTACATGTTACGTCTGCGTTGTGGTCGTTAAAAAGTCAACTGCATTTGTTTTTCCCTCCCCCTCACAAACCTATACTTCTTCCAACCATCAGGCTTTTTCTTGTATTGTTTTGTGCATCCAATTGTTATATTCTTACCATGTTTTATTTGAATCAAATCTTATAGTTTATAAATCAACAAATATTTTACGATAATAATTCTTAAAATATTTCAAAATAAATATTTTGAATTTGTAACTTCTGTAATATGTAATCATTAAGTCGTAAAGATTGAATTAAAACACACTTAAATGTGTATCTACATTTTAAAATACAGTTGTATATATTTCTACTATAGATCTGTCTATTTTTGAAGTGGACGCTTATAAATTATTCTGTTATGTCCGTTGGATTTATATTCATATGTACATGCAGCTGTCCATTTTTATGTATGACATATTTGTAAATATAATTAGTTCTGTTGGAGATATGTAAATTTTTCACAGATAATTATGATAAACACAAGTTAACGCACGTAATTATAAATTTCATAAATTTATTTACATTTTATATTATCTATTGTTTGTGCATAATTTTTTTAGATTAACACTCAGTGGCTCAATGACTCGTTGAAGTTTAAATATTTATTTTAATTGCTTAAATAATTAATTGTAGTAATAGAAAAAATATTTTCTTTAATATTTTTACGCAATTCAAATCATTCTTATATAATTTTCAATCATAGAATGGTTTCAAGCTACGCAATTGTGAGATCAGTCAATTTTTTAATTAAATTCAAATATAATAAATCTACAGTATTAGAAAAAGAATAGTCTTTAATATGTTTAGAATGTCTAAATTATGGAGCTTACGACTATAGTTTCATTCTAAACTTATTGCAGAATATACTATTAGTCCAGTAAAAAGAGCATTTAACCGTGCATTTTGGGTAGGCAGCAATTTTATTTTTTTACCATATAAAGGACTTTTTCAAAAGCTTAAGTTTGAGTTTTCGTTTATAACTTTTTAATTATTATAATTACAACAAAAAGTTATTGACAAAAATTGTAGATAATATTATTATCTACAAAAAAGCTTGTCACAAATGATAATCTAAAAGCAAGATTTCACCCTTATTTTCGAAATTTCGCCAAATAGATATCGACCCCGACCCCGAAAACTCAAACTTAAGCTTTTGAAAAAGTCCTTTATATGATAGAAAAATAAAATTGCTGCCTACCCAAAAAGCACGGTTGACCTCTTTTTTTTGCGCATTTTACTGGTCTATATTCTAAATCACAATAATAAAATAAAGATTCTTAGAACTTATTTTTAAGACCGGTTTATTTTCTGGTATCAGTATTTCAGTAATTTTAGTAATTTAACTAAGTAACAATCTTTCTAGCGAATTACTCGTAACTAAAATTACTCGCGGTGCTGTTTCAGTACAACAATTAAAAACTGCGTCGTTGGAACGCGTTTCATACAAGGATTTTGACATTTAACATACCCAATATTATATTATACAAATATAAAGATAAAATTAAAGAAGAATTGTAATCATTTTCAAGGTTTTCTATAATATTTTATGAAAATAATGGGTGCTACAGTTCTGCAGTGCCTATACACAAGCTGCACGTATTTACTTAAAGGAAACAAAAGTAATGGACAATTAAATAATTTAGATAAATGTGCTACTTAATGGAAAAAAAAAATATAATTACATAAATTTTAGAGCTCGAATAATCCGGGAATTTATTAAAATATATAAATTTCAATAAAGATAAAATAAATAATTTAATTTATCAATTTTGTAATATATGAGTTAGTTTTTGTTATAATATTTTTGCATAACTGTACTATAAACATTTTTGTGCATTGAATCTGAAAGTGTTTTTATGTAAGTAGACCAGTTATAATTATAGAAATAAACGAAATAATAAAATAATAACTGCTTAGAAACAATAAACAAAATATAAAAATAAATTGAATAAGTTTCCTTATCAATTAACTACAGCGATCAATCAAACGAGAAAAGAAAAAGTTATTTAAAATTGAATGTGGAAAGATATCATTGTCTTATGCCCTTGATTCTAGACGGCTTTGTATTGGCATTATACTCAATATAAATGCTAGAATTGTGAATATATTGCAGTTACTAACGGTTGCACTATTCAATTCTATGTAAGCAGAAATCAAGATTTACCTGAGAGGTTTACAAGAACACTTATGCGCAACCAATGATTATACACTAAGATGAATTAACCGCAATCCAATGCATTTTAAAGTATTGTTATTGTTTTGTTAGTTTATCAAGGTTTTTTCACGTTTTCAATCAACTATTTATTCATATGTTTTATATATTTAAATATTATTTATTGTCCTAAAACTCGGGCACGTCTATTTTTACAAGTTGTAGTTTAAATATATTTTTGATTCCTATGCATTGAAAAGTGTTGATTTGCGTTACCTTAGCAACATCCGAAATTTCTATTTACCGCATTGTAACCTGAAAGTCTTACGGGAAATTTCGCAAAAAAGTCTCCTGTTTCTAAGATATCTATTAAAAAACTGTATTTATAATAAAAAAGTATAGTTTTTCAAACTTTACTTTTCCTAATAATAATTATAAAAAGTGGTAAATTATTGAATGAAATTTAATTTTTAAGTATAAATTTAGTGCATTTCATTAACACAGTTGGCAACACATTCTGTCTGATTTGACAGCAGTAACCTATGAAACGTCAAACATAACCATTAAAAATAATATAAATAATTAATTAATAGTTTTAAACTTTTCGTACAAAAAATATTGTACATACTTCTTGCGTGAACTTGGTTCCCTAATTCGATCTATGGCGGTACGATCTTGCGAGTGTCGCTAAACACTTATCCGTGAACCAGTCGTTCCCGCACTTGGTATGTAAATAACTATTTATTATTTTGATTACTTAAATTGTTAATTAAAATAATACATCAGGTTCAGGGGTACAAAATTTACTTTTTATTGAAAACACACTGTATAAAATGAATTTTAAAAAATTACTATTTAAAATTAAAGATTTTGGACCGTTTTATATTTGATCAAATATCTATAATTGCCGAAAAAATAAAGCACGATAAAAGAAAACAGTTTATTATCGGTGAAAGTTTAAAAATACTGGAAAAGGCAATTATTATTTGATATTTTTCAAAGGACATTAGAATAAATGCAATCGCTTTGGCTTTTTAACATGTTATAATAGCTATTTGTGTGTTAAGAGCGCAAAGTGGGACGCTGTCGATTGAGAGGTTGTCTCGAAATCGACAATGTCCATTTGCGCTCGAAACACACACAAGATTTTTTCTACAGTCGTCACAATGGAGTCATTCACAATAACAAAAAATAATAAATTTTACATAGCAGGATATTTTGTTAGGTTATGTAATGTACCGACAGAACAACCATATGTCAGATTGACTTGTGAAGGTAATAAACGTGTAGGTAACGTTACTTTGTAGCTCTAGAGCGGCAAAGTAACATTTTGCGTTGACAAAAGAGAGCGCAAATACCTACTTTGTATAGCGACTGTAGAAAAAGTAATATTTGAGCTTTATTTTCAGAAATTTTCAGCAGAAAAAATTTGTTTCCCTGTCATTGGCAGCCCTACGAATAGACAATTTGCTGGTGGTGCATTGGTCGTTTGCGGGACTGCGCGTTCAGTATTGAAACATCGGAGAAAAAAATGGTTCAGTGTTTCGGGTTCTAAATTAAATAAATTATCTAAAAGGTAGCATAAGATTTTTTGAAATTCGCAAAATTACCAAAATAGCAGCGCTCAAATAACAACGTTGAAAAAATCGCTACTAATATGCCCATAAAAGTTGGAATAACCAAAAAAACCTATGCTATCTTTTAGATAATTCATTTTTACATAGAAAATCAAAAGAATCAGCAAAATTGATCGAATAGTTTCAGAAATCTTTGTCTCTCCTTTTTTCCCTAAACGATCCATAACTAAACAAAGGACAAGGTCCCTTATTTCTCACTGCATCTTCGTATCGACTTAGTACATGGAATTGGCATTTTGACACAACATTCTAGACAATATAAAGTTGCCGAAAATGCAAAAAAAAATCGATTTTTTTTTTAAATTTTCAACGGCTGTCCCACCTTAAATAACCGATATTTTTTAATTTCAAAGATCGGTTCAAAATTGTAGTCTTCGAAACTTTCAAAGATTACGTAACTGAAACTATGCTCATTGCTCGGATAATTTACTTTTGATTTAGAAAATTCATCATTCCACCAAAATTTACAAATTCTCTAAACATTATTACCTGTAAAATAAAGTATAATTTGTTTAAATAATTGTTTCTAATAAATAAAACGACAAATTTGTAATAAAAAGTAATTTTAATAAATAATCGTTGAACTCACATAACAAGAATTCGTAGAATCCGTAAAATAAGCAGGAAAACCAAGTAGTAGTCGTATATGTATGTAAATAAGCAGTACAAGAAATGTGAAGATACATAATTATGCAGATACCAAAACAACATATTCGTGTTAGAAACAATTCTAGTTATGATAACGTCAGATCAATTGTACTATGTAACTATTACAACAATAGATCAACAAGATACAATTCAGACACTTAACTACACGTAACTACATTTACTAAATTGCTAGATAAATTACTATTATTACACTACATGTTTCACTAAGTTTATTACTTTTAAAAACATCATTAATTGCTTCAATCATAAATTAATTTATATGATTTTAAGTTATATTTATGTTTCAAATCAAATTGAGAAGTCACTTATTTGATATCTGGTTTCAAACCGGTTATTTGTCTCAGTTAAAGCTTCATCATATTTATATTGGGAAGTTCTACCTTGTAACAGTAGAAAACAGAATAAATATATTGAAAGTTGGACCAGCTTATTTTAGAACGGATAAAATTAAACAGTTTGGACCATTTTAAATTTACTAAGATAACGATCCAAAATTCACATACATGGTTACAAATGAATAGCTTCTCTATAATTGCTGGAAAATGTTAAAAACAGCTGGACAGTTCCTAAATTTAAATATAATCGAGCGTTTATTGAATATATTGGAGAAAAAATGGCAATTAGACCAGAGTTCTAATAAAGAAGCCTGGAAAAATTATTTACAAGAAAAATAGGATAAAATTTGAGATAAAAACAGCTTTTGGAATTAATACTAAGGAGACTTAAGGCAGAGTGGAAGAGAAATGGTCTGCTCTAAAAGAAATTTATTTAGAAAATCTTTTATTTATGTTGAGAATTATTGATTTGTCTGAGTTTGAGTATGAGATTTATCTTTTGTCATTTTATGAATAATATAATCTGCAATAAGTTTGGAATGAGGCATAATCCAGCTCGAATAAAATATTTGTCCACAATACCAGAATATATATATTCCAAACAGGTTACAGATTGTACTTTCTTAAATACTATTAATTTTATTGAATTTAAAAGAATCTAAATTTAAAAAAATTGATTGTAATAATTAAAAAATGGTTACTAGACGTTGCTAGTTTGAGATTATGCAATAAGGTAAAATAAATTTCATATTATCTTATTAAACACTAGTGCATAATAATACTGCTCAGTAGTGTAACCATTCTATGATTCCGTAATTATATTATCAGGACTATTAAATAGACTTAAGGGATGACCCCACCCTGACAGCTTTAAAAAACAGCGATATTCAAGAATTTTCTTAAGTGTTAAAAAACAATCGAATTATTTGGGGTTTTTTACTATATTGTTGCACGTATTTCAATCATTATTACAAATCTTTTTGAAGTAAAAATATTATTATTTGGCTCCGTGGTAGCCTTCGGCGTCAAACACCTTCAAAAAAGGAACCTCCATGGGTACCAGTCGCCATCAGTCCTTAAAGAAGGTATAACAAAATCGTTTAGATTTAATTAAAATATATTAGAAGCATAGGATTTTTTGAAAATTTTATTTCGTGAGAATAAATCATCGAAAACTTAAAATATCAAAAAAATTATACGCTGCATGGTAGAAAAAAACAGTTTTACATATTATCCAGAATTCTTCTTGTATCTTTATAATGACTTTGGATATCAATAAACCCGATTAGAGGGTCATTCTAGACAGTATAAAAAATAGATTTATGCAAAAAAAAAAACGATTTTTTGAAACCTTCAGGGTGGGGTCTCCTCTTAAGCAGTTAAAAGGCTTGCCCAACTTTCAGTGTGAGCCCTTGATTGTTAACCTAAAAAACTTATGCAAACAATAGATAATATAGTCTTTTTTTTTAAATCCAAAATGGTCTATCCACAAAATATATATTTTAAGATTTCTTTTATTTATACTTAGAATTATCAATTTTGTCGGAGTCTGACACAATATACACAAAATTTTTAATTATCTTACACGCTTAAAAATTTTACCTGATATGTTTTAAAACATTTTCACATATTTAGAGTCATTTATACTAAAAACATAAATTGTTGTCCTTAAAATACTTTCAAAAATCTGCGAAATAATAACAAAACATGGTTATTTTGTTCAAAAATGATATAACTTGCCCGTCATAAGACTTATTTTGTACAAATATTTTGTTAAATAAAGACTGCAGTTGCATTGTTTATAGTTTTATCACGGAGAGAAAA
The DNA here is from genome assembly GCA_002278615.1 of Pogonus chalceus. NCBI lineage: Eukaryota > Metazoa > Arthropoda > Insecta > Coleoptera > Carabidae > Pogonus > Pogonus chalceus. The sequence goes on from NEEE01003633.1 coordinate 7,862, forward strand.
GAATAATAATAAATGATTATTTTTGCTTTGTCTTTAAACAGAAGAGAATTGAAAATTGAAAACTATAAGTCAATTTTAAATTATGTACGTACAAAATAAGTTGTTATATTGGACGTATCAAGAGAATTTTGACATTTATTTTCTAATTTTAAATTTGATTGGCGTATTACTTGACTGTTTGACATATGTTGGAATAAGTTACAATTTAATTATTGTTTAAATGTTGTAGTTTATTGTAATCTTCTCAAATTTTAATTCGTTTCGATAGTTTTAGAATACGAAAATAGCTTTCAGTGTCAAGAATACAATAAAATATTTATGGATTTATTTACAAGTGAAATATTATTAGGCATTTGAAATTTACTTCGCTTTAAACTATCTTAAATATTTATTTTAGGAAAGATTATTTAATGTTAACCTTAAGAATTATTATAAACAAAACACTTAGAATCGTTCCTTTTTCATATTTTTTTGTATTCATATCAATCTGAATCTATTTGATTATTTATTCAAACTTAACTTTGAATCATACTGGCCCAGTATATTTAATCATGTTCTAAGTATATCAACTAAGCGTTAAGAAGATCAAAAAATAATAACGTATGTCAAAGTAAAATATCTGCTTATAATTATGTAATTAGGTACAATGATACGTGGCGACCGGTGTAGTAAGTACTTTTAAACATTAAGAGGAAGTTAGGAAAAATACTCGAATCGAAATTTAACGCCTAAATAGAGCCTCCTAAGCTAGGATTTCTGCCGGACCTCTGGGCTCAAAGTAGGTTAAATTGGGTCCGACTTTGAGCCCCAAAATGGTACAAATTTTCGTTTTTATCACTTTGGGGTTTAAAGTGGGACCCGAATGGAATAAAAATTAGCGCCTACTTTGGACTCCTAGAATCTACTATAATAATAATAATATTAATAATTATAAAGCTGATAATTACTATTAGTTATTATTAGTAATTCTTGAAAATAACAGTAACAATGTAATAAANAAGATTGTGAACTGGGCTCTAAATGGGCTCTATTCCCGTCTACTGGGCTCTAAACAGGCTCTATTCTGAACTAGAGGGAGCAATATCGGCTTTAAATATCGACTCGGGATAGTAAGAAAAAGTCTCTATATTGAAACTTGTATTATTTCTGTTTTGCATTTAGGAATTATTTATAAATACAAATAATTCAAACTTCAACACTACTCGAGTTCTACCCGTTTCTAAATCCTACAAACCGGGTATATCCAATCTTGTTCTATGTATTTATTAACAAATAATTGTTCGGATATAACAATAAGAAAAGATAACTAAGTTATTGCGCTTTTTAGGGACAAAGTATTTTGTAAAAATACTGATATATCTTAACTATTTCCTATCGATTTCCAACCGTACAAATTCAAGTTTAAATGCTATCAAAAAACTCGTTTCTAAAACCTACAGGTTGAGTAAATTAAATCTTAAAGTTTTAAGTATTTATTAAAAACGTATTTTGGTAAATATTGTTGGCTTTTAACTTCCAAAATTATGATTAATATACAATAAGTAGAAATAGATAACAAAATCAGTGCGTCATTTTAGAATAAAATGGCTTGAATGTGCTGATATATATCGACTTTTTCATATCTATTTCCATTGATAAAAATTTTATTTAGTATACCAGAATGACCAATCACTAAAAACCTATTTTTAGATCCTGCAGGCTGAGTATGTTTTAAGTATTTACAAACAAATAGTTTTGTAAAATATATTCGGTTGTATTATTTAGTATCATTATAAATAGAACAATAAAAAAGATAACTAATAGCTTAGTCCAGTAAAAAGAGCATTTAACCGTGCATTTTTGGAAAGCAGCAATTTTATTTTTTTATCATATAATAGTTATTTGTATATTAAGAGCGCAAAGTGGGACATTGTCTATTTATAAATCTAAATTTCTAAATTAAATCCACCATAAACCAACCATAAGTTATTGCGCCTTTTTTGGAACAAAGTAACTTCTAACTGTCGTATATCTTAACTATTTCTAATCGATTCTCATTTGTACAATTTCGAGCCTACATGCCAAAAAGACCAACCACTCAAAAGGCATTTTAAAAACCTACAAGTCGAATATCTTTAGAATTGATTTATATATTTATTAAAAAATAATTTAAGGGAAAATATTTCAGTCTTAACTTAACAATAAAGAAGGCAACAAACATATTGCAACGTTTTGAAAAACACTAGCTTGTAAAGTCTTAAGGGAAGGTTCTTGTTTCTCGTGCTCAAATATACATAAAGTTTGGGAATTTTTTTTAAGCCAATGAAATGACCTACGAACATGCAGTTTGGACAGTTTTATTTGTTATATTTTACAGAATAAATCCTATTTTTTTACCCCCGAAAAGACAAAATGGCGTCTCAAAATAGCTTTCCGTAGAGACTGCATCCTGGATTGGATTCCTCCGCTGCGCCAAGCACTCGTCATCTTATGTTAAATTGTAAACAGAGATATTTAGAACCTTTAAGTAGATAAAATTTTCTGTGACTTATACCTAAAATTATTAAAATCGAACAAAATATGCCCAAGTTATGGGCATTTGAAAAAAAGTACTGTTTTTTACGTCATTTTTTTTAACTTTGACCCGAATGAAAAAATAGTAAATTTAAATTTTTTGTTTTGATTTTAGGTATAAGTTATGGAAAAAAGTGTTTTCTATCAACGGAACTTAGCTTAATTTCAATCAAATAAACTGTTAAAACGCTACACTTGGCGAGAAAAACGCGTTTGAAGTTTTTGTAAAGTTAAACTCGCGATATGAATGGGCTTGCTCGAGACGTTGTAGCTCCGTAAATAAATGTCGGATCGAAATATCCTTTTGCACAAATATTCTACATGAATCAAACTTTCAAAGTATGCCATAAAAAGAAATCGATTTTTTGAAATTTTGAAACCAGAACCTCCCCTTAATTATATTATATAAATCCGAGTCTAGACTAATTACTCAAAAGTCCATTTTTTAATCCTATAGGCCGAGTAACGCAAATCGTTTTATTATTTCTTTGCGAAAAATTCTTTCAGCAAAGATTTTTTGTTATTAACCTTACATATTATCATAAAAATAATTTTAAGAAAGAATACCACCATAGCTAGTAAGCTCTAGTATATTTTAACTGTTTAAAATCGATTTTAACTCGTTCCAATCTGAGTCTATATACTAACAAGCCTGGGAACCTAATTCCTTTAGACTTAAGACTATCATTGTTGCTTTATTTGTTAAAATCAGCTTCATGAAATAATCAAAATTTAATATAACAATTTTTAAACTATAAATAAATAAATAAAATGAACAAAATGCATAAAAATTCATTAATTTTCTCTTATATTGCATTAATAATTATCATTAATATTCTTCACGCAATTTAAATTGCGTATAAAATAAACAATTTATTTTATCCTAAATAACAACAAACAATTACATTTATCGTAAAATATTCAAACGAAGTATGAAAAACAAAAGACGAATAAATAAAAAATTAAAATTTATTGTAGATAACAATTCTTATTATTCATCGAAATATAGTTTTCACTGCAAACTAAAGTGCTTTCAAAATAATATAAAAGACATATTAAAGGAAGATTTCAATAGATCTATTTAAAAGTACGAAAACAATCTCCAATTTCGAAAGAATCGTCCGGAAATGCTAGAGGTATTTATTCATCGCAGATAGCTGTGGAGGGGTGATTATCTTTTGAATACGTCTCATGTAAGATAATACCTGTCCGTGCTCGTGTTAAGGTTTATCCGGTCTTCTGATTTGATGCTATCTGTCTGTTTTATTTGACAATTGCATCCGATTTTATTTGCAGTGGCGTACGGATTATTTTATTTTTTTTACCTTTAAACTCCAATCAACATATTTTTGGTTATAAAATCGATCATTCTCATCAAATATATAGTAACTATATACTACCTTTCCCAATGCGCCCTGAGACCCACATAGCTTTTATTTCAGGCCTTATTTTCAATATGGCGCCAAAAAACATCGCCCCCCACCCCGAAAACTCAAATTTAAGCTAAGGAATAAGTCTTTTATATGATAAAAAAATAAAATTACTGCCTATTTAAAATGTACGATTCGAAGTCGTACTTATTAAATTTTTTATCCGTTGGTTGCTCTGGTTTTAGGTACAAAAACGCATCAAAATATAATAAAAATTATACATATATATTAGTATATCATATTGTTCATTGAAAAAGGCTCTATAAAAAAGCTTAGATTCAAAATTTCTATAATATAAATAGAAAAAAAGATCTTACACTTAAAGAGCATTCAATACTTAATTTTACATCTATTTTTGTTTATAATTTATTTATTATAATTGTTACAATAAAAAAAAACCACAAAAGTTGTAGATAATATTATTATCTACAAAAAAGCTTCTTACAAAATTTTTGTAACACTTATAGTTTCCAAGATAATCTAAAAAAAAATGTTTGCACTCTTATTTTCAATATTGCGGCAAATAGGCATCGCCCCCCACCCCGAAAACTCAAACCTAAGCTTTGGAGTAAGTAAGATAAAAAATAAATAGCTGCCTGCCCAAAATGCACGGTTAAATGCTCTTTTTACTGTACTAAATGGATTACTTGCGTTTATCACCGTAAAAATTTTTTTCTTGATCTAACCAAACTTTATATTTTTATTTATGTACGAGAGACGTTTAATAATTAACAAGACAAATTGATGTAGAGAAAAATCGGTTTATTCAATGGCATTCAATTTTAAGAATCAAGTTAGACCTTAAGAACACATAATGAATATAAATATAAACTTTTTTGTTCATTTCAAAGTATCAGCTCCGTTTGAAATGTGTACACTGAAGAAGCAACATTCAGTGATAAGATTTTTGCTATCCAAAAGTATGAAACCGACGAAAATTTTCTTAAAATATTAAGAAAAGGTGTTGAAAAATGTTTAAATATCAATAATATGTATAATTGGTTGGAACAGTTTAATTTGGGCAAAACAACTATCACTGATTTCTGTCGCTCTGGTCGTCCGCGCTCCAAAATTGTATAAATGATATTTTTCGCAAAGATAGGCGCGTCAAAATTTCCCAAATCGCTAATTTGTGTAATATTAGTATTAGAAACGTGCATTCTATCATTCATGACGTGCAAAACTATCGCTAAAAGTGTTCGAAATTAATTTCAAAACAATTGACGCTAGTTTATAAAAACACCCAGATTTACATTTGCTCTGAGTTGGATTTGAAGGTATTCCCACATCCTGCTTACAGTTCAGAATGTTTCCAGTCCAATTTTTATTTGTTCGGTCCGCCTAAAGACTTTTTACACAACGAAGCGGTCAAAAACATGGTACACATATCTTTCAAACAGCAAGATAAAGATTTCTCCGCTTTGAAAATTAAAATCATGAAACAAGTATCTAAAAACTGCTAAAGCTATGTTAAAAAGTATTGTAGTAGTTTCGTATAAGTAAAATTTGTGTCACCAAATTATTATTTTTATAAAAAATAATGTGTCTATATACAGGGCCGTAACTAGGCAAGGGCAATAGGGGCACTTGCCCAGGGACCAGATCAAAAGGGTGCCCAGAAATGCCTCTCAAAAAAAATTTTCATCTGTTATTTTTTAATAATTTAATTGATGATAAATCTGTGGCAAATAGCAAGAAAATATATTTTAAATAAAATTTTAATGTGTTAATTGATTGTTTTTTTTATAAATATAAAATAAAATTAAAATAACGGGCAGAAACAATTGAAAGAATAATTATTTTGTTTTTATTTATTAAAACTGTAACCAAACTTAGAAAAAAATAAAAGAACAGTAGCTTCAGAATGCATAGTAATTTTTGTTTGCTTTTTTATTAAGTGTGTGGGGGGAGGTGTAATTTGAAAGTCTTTCCCAGAGCCCACAAAAAGCTGGTTACGGCGCTGTCAATATATAATTAAACCTAAAATGTTTAGATAAATACAGGCAGATGTTAAAACTGCTGTATTTCTTATAACTTGATCTTACCAAACTGTGGCTTTATAATTATGATTTTATTTTAGAATTAAATACAATTTTTGTCAAAAATAATTCCCTAATCCAAAGAAATAAATATTTTTTTAATTAATTAGTTTTCTAAATCCCTAAAATAATTAATAGACGCGCGATCGGACCGTTTCAAATGACAGCGCGCCCGCTTTGTGGTTAACAAAACTAAAAACTGATATTTTTTGGTTAATTCCAGATAAATCCAAGCAAAAATAAATAAAAAAAAACGTTCATTGTATAATATTTAAAACAAATGCAACAAGATTATTTAGTGTGTACGATGTAGCTTTTGATTGTACGTCAGTTTAAAATGAATTATGGCTGGCATAAATATATGTTAGCTAAACGTATATATTATATGGCAAGTGTTCAAGTGTACGTATAACTGCATGTTATGATCAAATGCGATTAATATTCATTGTTTATAAAATAGAATAAATTCAACTTCATACACTCTATAACTAAACTCTTATCTTATCAAAACACTTAATAAAATTTTTTTATTATCGTTGCATTTGGTAAGTCTTTGTGAATCTTTATTGGAATAAATGAAATGAAAAAAAAAATTGTGCAATCAAATGGCCGACTATAAAATGATTTTGAATCAAGGATATGTTTTGTTATTAAATTCCACTGCTATTGATGCATACGATACATACATATATACACACATATACATACACATATATACATATGTGTATATTTCATTGTGTATTTGTACCTATATTATATTGAAGACAATAAAATTTGATAGAATCATATATATATTGCTTAGTCATTATTTCTTTCATTGTTTATCATTTCAATTAATGCAACTGCAAAACTTATTCAGATAAAATTATTATTTTTAATTAATTATTTTATTGCACTTGCGTTTTTATCTTTTTATTTTCATTTTTTTTGTAGAAATGACAGCTTTTAGTATAAAAAACTCTTATTTTGAGTTTAAAAATTTTCTAACACTGTCACTTTGGTCGTACGCGCTCCAAAATCGTAAAAATGATATTTTTCGCGAAGAAAGGGGGCGTCAAAATTTCCCAAATCGCTAATTTATGTAATATTAGTATTAAAAACGTGCATTCTATCATTTATGACGTGCAAAATTATGACAAAACGTGTTTGAAATGGATTCCAAAACAGTTGATGTTAGTTTATAAAAACACCTGGATTCACATTTGCTCCGAGTTGGATTGGAAGGTATTCCCACATCCTGCTTACAATCTAGACTTTTTCCAGTCCAATTTTTATTTTTTCGGTCCGCCTAAATACTTTTTACACAACGAAGCGGTCAAAAATGTGGTACACGTATCGTTCAAACATCAAGATAAAGATTTCTCCGCTTTGAAAATTAGAACCATGAAACAAGTATCTAAAAACTGCTAAAGCTATGTTAAAAAGTATTGTAGTAGACTCGTATAAGTAAGATTTGTGTCACCAAATTATTATTATTTATAAAAAATATGATCCAAAAACTAGGACTTTTTTTTGAAAATTGTTGCTGATTATGTACTTTGTTTTAAAAAATAAAAACAATTTATTTTCTTAAAGAAATGTAACGTATGAATATTTTTAAAAAATATATTTTTTTGTCGAAATGACAGCTATTTGAATAAAAAAACTCTAATTTTGAGTTTAAAAAATTTCTAATTTATAAACATGGTACTCAATGAATCAATTCTGCGCAACTGTGAGGTATTATTCACGCACTAGTGTTTAATAAGGTTATATGAAATTATGAATTTTTGACTTATTTTAGATTTTTTGTTGTTATCTAAATTGCATGGAAGTCAAATCACAGGGGTTACCATGCAATGTGTCTTTTTAATTATTCCTAATGAAATATTCTAATTTTAAATTTATAAAAATTCATTTCGACAGCTGAGGTTTTATTTTCAAAAATAAAATATTAATAATAGGAAATTACGATACATGTTTCAAAGCGAGTTATCAAATGTTAGGCAAATCCATTCTTGTATATTTTTTTGCCGCAGAATAGTTAGATTCTTCGTAGCTGTAAGGTATTATTCACGCACTAGTGTTTAATAAGGTTATATGAAGTTATAAGGCATAAACCTAAAGTGGTGATATCTAGTAGTTCTTTTTAATTGTTAAAATACATATTTGTCAGAGTTTTTTTGGTTATGTTTGTTTAAATTTAACTAAATTTATAGTATTAGAAAAAGTTTAATCTGCAACATGTCATGAATCGTGGAATCATATACGGATCATGTGATAAATTCAATTAGGCTTCATTTAAAACTCATTGTAGAATATATAGACTGTCCCAAAAGGGTCAAGAATTAAACGTTCGAAAATCGTCTTTACAAAGAATTATAAGGAAGAATTTGCATCTTAAACCTTACAAAATTCAGCTTGTGCAAGAATTAAAACTAACAGATCATCTTCAACGATTAAATTTTGCGATTGAAATGTTCGAGAGGTTTCCAAACTTCGGAAATACCCGGACCCTTTTGGGACAACTTGTATTACAGCAAAGTTCAAAAATAAAAGAAGAACAAATAAAAAATAAAAATTTATAACACTTATTTCGAAAAAAAAAAAAAAACGCAAAAGAAAAAACACTACAGCGTCAGCGTTTTAAAACCAAATATTCATTCTAACTGCTATAACTTCAATAATAGTTTCAAATTCTGAAATGGGTAAACGTTTAAAATATTCTTAAATATATAAACAATTTATCTAGCCAAAAAATTGATTTTTGATCTTATGAACATAGCACCTAATTATAAAAGTCCTAGATAATATTATAAAAAATATTTCTCGTAAATTTGAACAAAATCGATTGAGTAGATCTTGAGATATTTTGTACACCAGTTTTGAAAAAAGTAGTTTTGAGAAAAACGCAAGCGTCAGCGTCTTAAAGCCAAATAATCATTATAATTGCGATAACTTCAAAAATAGTTTGAATTTTGAAATGATTAAACGTTTAAAATATTCTTAAAAGTATGAAAAATTTATTTAGCAAAAAATCTCAAAGTGGTGTAACCCCTTAATTCATATATAAAAACATTTTAACCTGACTTTTCATTCATTTCAAATTATTTATTTTAAATTTAAATTGTGATTGAGAAATTTGATTCGTTTTGACTTTCAAGATTTTTAAGATTAAAAGAATATAAAAAAAAGATATCAGGTACAAATAATAAAAGAAAAATAGATATCTTAAGAACTGCAAACAAACCCGCCCTATTGAAGAAAGCATCAAGTTTATTTTGTCCTACAAATAAATATAGGAAGAATATATTTCCTGTAATTCAATAGTATTTTATTTTAAAAACCATAGTCGTTGTAAATAATAAATTTCTATCGGAAAAATAAAAATAATGAATAGACAAAAATCTGCTGACTCAAAAATCTATTGTTAATAATTAATATTTATGCAAATTTAATTGGATTCATTACAAATATCACTGATGTATTTCAAATTGTTAAAATCCGTATATTTTCCAATTATAAATAACAAAGAAATCTTTAACAATAAACTCACCCAATGAATTTAATTTTTATAAATATGTCATATTTCGGAAAAGAAAAGAAAAAAAAATTGTAGGTGTGTCCTATTGTATACCTGCGCAGATAAAGAACATGTTTAAACTTGGCACAATGATAAGATAATCGCGCATGTCAACTACATATGTACTCATCATTTATCCTGCGTGCGCATTTGCAGGAATATAAAATATAATAATTTATTCTTCCCTTCGTTTTGATTCGTTTATCTTTATTGGTGTTATTATAAAAATGGCCGACGTTCATGTAAAATATTTTCAATTAATATTCATAATAAAATAGCAATTTGATCGCCCGGCTATTCATAGAAGTCATTCATAAACTAAAATTAAAATAATGCCAAGTCAATGTTTCCAGGATTTAAAATCGTTTATCGTTATAAATAGAAGTTAAAGTTAAAGTATATTGTGAATATACATACGTGTATGTATGAGTATGTTTTGCGCATGTGTGTGTGTGTGTGTGCCCTTAAGTGTTTAGATGAAGGATTTAAGGGTATTGTTAGTGAGGTATATAGCAGTTTGAGGTTATGTGCAATAAGCAATTTATAAAAAGCGGCACGTACCTTGGGCCGCCAGTTTGCGCGCTACAGGTTTTAAACGCATCTTCTAAAAATGTATCAAATTTTCATCCCAAATAGAACTGACACGCATTAAACACGATACCAATAAATCAATCACACGATAAATAATAAGAAAATATATTCAAAAAAAAATGATTATAAGATTATTGGTACATAAATGTGAAAAAAAATCACGCCCGTTCTTCACAACGGATTGACCATGATTGCACCGAAGACGACGAAGCTACACCGGCGACAAAACAGAAGGAGACAATAAGAATCCAAGAGTGCGTCCTCTTTTTTCATCTCCGCGGATCTGGACCAATCACAGCGCGTGATTCGCTGTCATGTTTTATCAGTGCGGCAAGTAAACTGGTGAACTGAGCATGGTATTTTTTGATTTGAATCGCTTGGAAAACTCAGTTGCAATTTGCGACTTACGTTTTAGTCACCTGTCCGAATAAAACCAATTGTGGGACGCAGTATACCGTCGCGACACTATACGTCGTGGATTGATGTTACTTTGTCGCGCATAACCATCGCGCAGAGTTACGCCCACTTTGCCGCCCGTTTACTTGGTGGGGTGATCTACGGTATAGACAACGCGTCCTGCTCGTGGACTTCTGATGTGATGCTCCCCTCGCCACCGGAACGACGTACCGAAACGTCTTACGCTTACCGGTCCCCCCATCGAGCTTCATCGGTCCCCCTCAAACCCTCCGGGCACAACTCGCAATCGATATCAGTCGCGTTGCTTCAGTCCCGACGTCTTTTAGCTTATTTGATTAATTCAGGATTGATGCATGCATAACAAAACGCTTAAAATACATCAAAATTAAACTCGTACACATGAAAATTCCTGCTAAAACTTAAATTCATACAGATGCAGCAGCTCTACAATAACAAGTTATTTTTAGAATGAAACACAAAACAAAGAATTGTCATCGACAGAACAGTTTCTGACGGTGACGTAAAGAATTGACAGATGACCTGGATTCCAAATATCCCCCCTGACATTCCTGCAAACTCCTGCATTGCCCCTCACATCATCAAAGTGATGTGACTAACGACGATTTGCTATTATATATAGTTCCTGCATGGAGCAACGTACGACTTATAAATAAAAGAAATTATTTATTGCACATACGAAAATTCGATCTAATTATATCAGTTAAAGTGCAATTAATTCGCTGTACTAAATTGCATATTGTATAAACATCATGTATGAATATTCTATTTTGTGTGGGGACATATAAATTATCATAGTTATAATTATAAACTAATAATGTTAGTGACTAATTATAGTTAATTAATTAATTAAAATTGAATAACTCACTTGCAGTTTGCAACAAATTTTAATTAGAATATATTATATTTTGTTGCTTAGATTTGTTTTATTATTTATTGAAGTTTTTTTTGTATTTAGTTTATTTGAACTTTTAATATTTTGGTTTTTTAAGATGTATCTAAATATATTTGAAATTTAATATCTTAAAATTTGCTTTATATAAAGAATCATTTTGGTTTTATTTAGAACGACCC
>NEEE01003626.1:27934-47226 GCA_002278615.1 Pogonus chalceus
TCTTATAAATATTAAACCAATTTAATTTTTAAATATATAAAATTTTTATAATAAAAACTGCTAATTTTATATATTCCTGCTGCATTTGATTTTACATATAGATCTTTACGTAAAGGGATTTAATATTATATAACTTACAATGCACACCCGCCCCCCTATAACTTTTAAACATAACAAAAAAAATTCAAAACTACAGATATGTATACTAAATTAATATATAATTATTATCAAGGATAATAATAATATTTCATTTACATAATGGTTACATACATATAAACTAGGCCAGTGGTCGTACTCCTACAGTTCCCGCTACATATTAATATTTTAAATAGTTCAACGAATCGCCTGGTTGGCGCTTTGAACTTTCTATAAACTTCATTCATACTGTTATGGTCGCCATTTGTATACAAATATCATTTCAAGTAACAACATGGTGCTCATTTTAACCTCAAAATAAGTAATATTAAAAATATATTTTTAGATAAAAGTGAAAATATAATCATACAAAAGGTATTTTTGTGATAAATACTAATAATTTTTATTTTATAAAACATTAAATGAATTTAATAATCAAAAATTTAAATTCAGTTTCGTTAAAAAGTTAAAATTAAAAAAAGTGTTTNTTTTAAATAAAATATAATTTCTATTTTTTTATATTTATAAAATAACTAAAATTATGAAATGATTGTTAAAATACCTATTTATGCATTTTATTAATAACATATTAAAGAAATTTATTTATTTTAATATGATTAACTTATCTAAAATAAATATGCAAGTTTAATTAATTATTTATAAGCATTTTTTTAATTTCTTTTATGAATTTATGTTAAATTAAATTTACAATGGAGGTATTTTACGTTCCTTATTTCCTAATTAACATTTTTGGAAACTTAAAAACAAATTGTTGTGAGTAAAAGCTATTAATTTTTTAATTACAATTTTCTTAAAAATTAATGTAAAGTTTAAGGGTAAATTTACCCCCTCAATAACTCTTAGAACCCCAAATAATGGGGATTTATTACGTTTCTTAAAACCAATCAACATTTTAGAAAAGTTAAAAGAAAAATTATTGTTGTAAGTAAAAGCTATGATTTTTTGAATTACAACTATCTTAAAAATCGTTGTCAAGTTTAACTTTAAGGATGAATTACCCCAATTAGTAGCTAGTGTAACCCCAAACAATGGGGGTATTTCACGTTTTTTAATAACTAATTACTATTTTAGAAAAGTTTAAAAAAAATATCGTTGTGGATAGAATTTATGAATTTTTAAAATTCAATTAAGACAAATAGTTAAAATGGACAAAAAATCTTTTATTATTAAATAAAAGGGTTTTAAATAATTAATATTTTTTAAATAGTACAAAAAAAAAACAATTCTTTACAAAATAATCGAGTGTAAATGATATTTTTTTAAAATAGTATAAGTACGGAAATTAAAAAATTGAAAATATAATAATTAAGTCACTAATAACCGATTTCTTGCAAATTCCTGTAAACTTTACATAAACATTTAAACTATGTTTTAAGACAAACACAAATAAAATAAAATAAATACACTTTTTTTATTAACTTTTTTATTATTTCCCTATATACAAAAGTTATTATAAAAATACATATTAAAAAACCAATTAATTCTTAAACATTTTTAACTGCATGAAGAGCAAAATTTAACGAAGTATCTGGTACCCAGTACCATTTATTTGTAAGGAAATTATATACCATTCCATGAAGTATACGCATTTGAGTATTATCTGAAATATAATTTATTAAAAAAATTAAATCAAATAATTAAATAAGCTGAACTTACTATGTTCTAAAATATTTTGTATTTCACGAGGCGGGACAAATTTTTCCCAGTCATGAGTTCCCTTTGGTACAATTTTAAAAATATTTTCAGCTGCGATAATTCCTAATAAATATGATAATTTGGTTTTGTTCAATGTTGTTAAAAATAAGGATCCACCTGGCTGAAATTTAAATATTTATATGTAATAATTTAAGTTTATTTGTTTTATTGGTCTTAAACATGTAGTTATTTTAATAGAAACATTAATTATTGTGTCAAAATTCTAATTTGTAAACTAATTTTTAATTTTTGTTAGTTTTAATTTGTTTTTTTACAACAATTATTGTCTATTAAGAACTTTCTTGAAAATCAATTAAAAACCCAGAACGGAAAAAATTAGAACACAAGCCAGAAATGTATATTGCGCGGTTGATTTGTTCAAAACAAGAGAAAAACTCATGATTCTAAAGTAATTCTTTTAAACTAAGATACACCATTAATTATGAATTGTTGGTTAATAAACAATATACTTATATATTTCTGGCGCTCAATCTATCTTCTTTTATTTAGTATCATTAATTTTTAGCAAAAATAACTGGACTATAATACAGCAATATTTAGCATTTTAGTTTTTTGCAAAAATCTGGCGAAATAATTGTGCTTTTAAGCTGAATTTTTGGAAATAATTAGCCATTTTTGGCAAAATTTTTGGAAATAATTGTGCCATTAAGTTAAAACTTTAGATATATACGTTTCATAATGTTTTAATTGCATTAATGCATCAAATATTTTTATCTTGTTAATTTTGGGTTTTCTGTTGGACAAATAAGTATATAGCACAACAAACAATAAAAAGATTTTTTAAACTCCAGCACACAGTAAAAAATATTAACACGAGAAAAGTAGATTGCACGCCAGAATAGTGCAAAGCAAGAGATATTTTGAATTAAGGTACACCATTAATTATGAAATGCTTGTTAATAAATAATATATCATTGTGGCGTGCAATCTAACTTTTAACTATATCATGATTAATTTAATTTTTTATTAAATATATTTAACTTGATCTCTTTTCCCGTAAATTAAGAGTATTTTGTTAAGTTACAACTATTTATCAAATACTGAAAAGATTTTTTGAAGATTAATACGCAATAAATAATATTTATTCAGAAAAAAACTAGATCGCACTCCAGAAAAGTGCAAAGTAAGTCAAAAACTCCTGATTTTAATGTAATATTTTTGCATTGTTGTGAATATTTTTGTATTTTTCTGGCTTACAATTTACTTTTCTTTCTGGGGAAATTATTAAAATTAAAAATAGGTAATTTGCAGTAATTTTACTTACTTTTAAAACCTTAACACATGATTGTAAGAAAACTTCTTTAGCTACAACATGTTCAATACATTCAGAAGTAACAACAGCATCAAACTTATCAGTTAATTCTGGACCCAAATCTTCAACAGATCCATATATGTATGTTAACTCAATAGATTTATCTAACGACTCTTCAGCGTGTAATTTAGCGCATTCTATTAAATCTTTACACGCATCTAAACCAACTACATTTGCACCAAGTCTTGCTAAAGGCTAGAAATAAACATAAAATTATATTTTATAAAAAATTTCAAGGCATATAATTTACTTCAGATAATATTCCTCCACCACAGCCAACTTCTAAAATTTTTAAATTTTTTAACGGTGTTGATGTATTTATATATTCTTCGTTTAATTTGCCACAGTTTTTTAAACCATCTCTTATGAATGGAACTCTGTAATTATATAAATATTAGATAATTATTTAATTAAATTAAATTAACATACCGTAATGTATTCATTGAATGTAAAGGTTTCATTTCACCTTCTTCATCCCACCATACACCATTTAATTTTTTAAAATTTGAAATTTCATCCTTATCTATTGTACTTGTATTTTCTTTTTCATTTATATTTATTGTTTGTGCATCGCTATAATAGCGAAGTGAAATACTCAATCTATTTGTTGTAACCTTAATAATATTTCGAAGCATTTTTCTGAAATTATAATTTATAAATATTTATTTACAAGTAAAGTTTCAAATTATTATTACATTAACGTTGGTTTACTTAGTTTAGATTTATTATTCAACTACAAATATATAATGTTAGACTAATATATATTCGGTAAACTATAATCTTCGCTATTTTATAAACTTTGACATTTGTGACATAAACAGATAACCAACTTACAGATAGTTTTCAAATAAATTGATAATATGTAAACAATAATGATAGAAATTTTTTATTTATTTGAAAATATCCGGTCTATTAAATTTCTATTATATGTTTATTTAATAAAATTAACGTTTATCATTATTTTTGTTTAGAAGTTAAAACTCCAACTGAAGATTGTAAATATAACCTAAAAATTTGATTTAAAAATATTTGAGGCATGTTTATCAGCGATTTTCAAAATAATTATAATTAATTTAACTATACTTAATCAAAATTAACAAAAAAAAGTTATTATTAAAAAATCTGTTTATTTTTACTTCAAAAATATTTATAAATTACTTTAATTAAATATTTGTATTTTTTATAATAATAATATTTAAATATTATTTAGTAATTCATAATTTATTTATTTGGTCTCCATAGTATCGGTTACTGGGACGAATCGATTAATTTTTAAAAGCATTTTTTTTGCTGTGCAATTTTAAAAATATGGGTTACAATAGTTATTTACATACCAAGTGCGGGAACGACTGGTTCANTTATATAAACAATAAAAATATATCCATTTATATAAAACAGATGTAATATTTATTTCTTATTAAATAATTTATTCATTAATTCTTTATTATTTTGACAAGATGATTTTATTTTATTAAAAACAGTTTGATAAGCTTCATTTAAATATTGTTCCGGTATAAATTTCATATTATTTCTATTAAAATCATCTAATTTTGTTTTATTTTGTAACGGTAATTGCAGGACATTATTTTTTAAATCTTGAATTTGATTTGTTTTGCTATTATGGAAATCTAAAATATAACTAATATTAATATATTCATTGTTCAATTTATCTTATATATTATTAGTACAATATTTTTTTGTTAAATCTTCAATTTGATTATTAGAACTACGTTTACAATTATTTTGTTTATATTCACAAGTTATTTTTATTATCGGGCGTGATTCTCTTGTAAGATATTCTTCATTTTCACTCGGATATTCTGATTCTGAAGATGATTTATCACTTAAACACGTCAATGAATGACATGAATCATTAGTTTTTGAAGAATTTGAATATTTGAAATTATCAATTTCATATTTTAAATAGCTATTATTTTCGATGTTTTTCAGCATTGCTAGTTGTACTACTTTCGGTAAAGACCTGCATTTAAATAAAAATATTATATTATAGGGGGAAATATCTTTAAAAACTATTAAAAATTGTTTTTGTCTTTTATAAAATGTTAGTTTAACATGTTAAGAATATGTTATCAAAATTTGAAAACAAAACTTTAAACTTTAAACGCGTTTTTCTCAAAATTGTTTTTCAAATTGGCGTAATCGATAACTCAAAAATTTATTGAGCGATTATGCTGAAATTTTTTACAAATTTAAGAAACTACTATAATTTATCCCTAAACAAAAAAAAAAATTAAAACATTTTACAGCAAAAAACAATGAAAATTTTATCAAAATTGTAAGTATAAATTTTAAGCGTCTCAATTTTTGAACTACTGGTTTGTATTTTCTGAATTTTTTTGGTTTATGGATAAATTATGACTTTTAATAATAGTAAAGCAAATATTTAGATTTTTTTATGTAAAACCACGAGAACTAGAGCTCACCCCAATCAACAATTCGCGTCCTGTCTTTCCCAAAAAACATTGTTAGAGCCCCATTTTTTTATTTTAAACTCCGACTAAAATTCAGTATATTTAATTAAATACTTACGAAATAAATTTTCGTGATTTATCAATCACAGAATTAATTTTTTCTGTATCAGTAGATAATTCAGAATTTTTAATTTGAGTTTTATGTGAAACTTGCGGAATTGATATATACCCTTCTTTGATTTCAACAGATATTTCATGAGATTTTGTTTCAGTTAATTTAGGAAATTCGTCTTCAATATTTATAATTAAGCTTTTAATTTCATTTAATAATTCTGATGGTTTATCTAACAATGAATCACTTTTTGAAATAAATGTTTTATAATTTTCGATTTTACTATAACTCTTGTCTTGTTGTTTCTCATCGAATTTTAATATTTCTTTTTGGTGGTAACTATCAACTGTTTTTAAACTTTGTTTTGGGATTTCAGGCAACGGTTTTTCATCTATTTTATTAGTTATATTCCAGTTAATGCATTTATAAGTCTCATTATCAGAAGAAACCGTTGTATTAGTATTATAATCATCATCATCTGAATATAATAAATCATGATTCATAGATTTAGATAGTCTGAAATTATAAAAATTTTTATTATACGATTTCTGTTTCGTTGTTCTTCGTTTTCTTCTTAAATATTTATCGTAATATCCTTCACATAAATATTCATCAGATATATCTAAATATCTACGGATATTATGATGTAAATGATATAATTTTTCAATTAAATCAGGATCTTCTCTTTTCCTATCGAAAGAAACATGCTTTCGTCTGTATTTTAATTTATTTTTATGCGAAACTCTTAAATCATCCTAAAAATAAATGTTTATATATTATAATGTATTTTAATTTGAATAATAGTTACATCAGAATCATTTTTATTAATTGAAGATGTAAATTTTTCTTTCAATTTAATTTTTTCACATGAATATTGCTTCGATGTTCTTAAATAATAAGTTTAATTAGTTTTTAAATTACTTTTATATAATTTAGTTTAACTACTTGCTCGCATTTGTATCCAAAAAATCATTTCTTTCAGAATTACTTTCTAATTTACTATGATTGGACCATAATTTTCGTAATTTTATAAACTGATC
Source organism: Pogonus chalceus (assembly GCA_002278615.1). Lineage (NCBI taxonomy): Eukaryota > Metazoa > Arthropoda > Insecta > Coleoptera > Carabidae > Pogonus > Pogonus chalceus. The sequence continues at coordinate 34,703 of NEEE01003626.1, forward strand.
TTGCCAATTTTTAGGCCATTCTTGTTTTTGCCGCACACTCGTTGATTCACTAAATTATAACATATAAAATATAATTCTTAATAGGTTATTTATTATATTTTAATTACCAATTTTTTATATATCTATTCATGATATCAACTATAAATTTTCAAATTCTACAAAGCATTTTGACTGATACAAATTTTTAATGACAATCAAGATGGAAGCGTATTAATTTTGTTTTATTTTATTGAAGAAATAAATGAATTAATTTAAAAATACTTTTATTTTCGTAATAATTATTTAAACAATAAAAATAAGTTTTTGAGAAACAATTTTATAAACAATTTTTAACGTTGAACAACAAAGTGGACAAACTAAATATTATATTTAAACCATAATGTTAAAATGGTATAAAAATTAATTGATTATTAATATATGTATGTATCTTATTTCTAATTATTTGTATTTAATCTCGAAGTTTAATATTAAGTAACGTGTAAAATCAAATAATTTTTATACCATTATATAATAAAATAAAAGACTACAATTGAACAAAAATGTATTTATATACATTTTATCAAATAAGCAAAAATTATTTGGTTTTATTTTTATCTTATTTATGTAACTATTTTCGTTATAAAAATAAATTTGTCAATTTGCAGAAATCATAAATATCTGCTATTGAAAAGGGTTTTTTTAAAATTTAGTTTTAAAATAAATTCATAGCTTTATTATTTGAACTGTAAAACATTAAATTTTCTACTAATTATTAGCTGATTATCAGGTATCTTATTGTAAAGTAAAATTTATATACTTAATAATCACAGATGTAAAAATATTTACGAAAAGTTAAAATAAATAATAAAAATTTCAACTTTTAAACTAAAAAAAATATATATTATTATAAATAAACTATACTTTTATATTAAGGATTTATTTATGTTTGTATTTCAAGCTTATAAACGAATTTATTTGAATTAGAAAATATTTATAACATCAAACAAATCATTTCGGACTAAGTTTTCTTATAACTTTTTTATTTTCTACTCAAACCAAAATATTTCTACACCAAATTTAAGTAGAATAAACTTATTTTTATTTTTAAAATATCTGTATTATAAAGTTTAAAATAACAGAACGGTTATTTTATCAAAAATTACTGACCCTAATAATATAACTTTTAACTTCCATTTATTTTCTTTAAACAAAAACTATTTATTTTTATAATAAAATGAATTATAAGAAAAAGTTATGAATTATAAGTATTGTAATTTAGGAACCAATAACAATAAGAAAAGATTTACTTTAATTTAGTGCCGAAATATTTTTATTTAAATGAAAAATAACAAAGTTACACTTAGAGAAAACCGGCTCGAGAGGTGCTCGAACTGTTTGTTCGCATGAAAACACGAATACAGCGCCAGCTTATTAAAAGCCGCACTTAACCGCAAATATATAGACAATAAATTATTTTTCTGTTCATTGAAATTTTTGTGGTTTTACTGATAAACAAACGCTTTTTTTTTTTTTTTTCCCGCTAAATTTTGGAGGCAACCGAAAATTATGAGTCATACAATAATATTTATTTATTTTAATTTCAATATTGATAATTGATTTGTTTAATGCCAAATTAATTTTGTTAAATAAGAATACTTTTGAAATAATTAAAAATCATGCAAACAAATATACAAACATTTGAAATCCTAATAAAAATATCAGCAATTTGAAATAAATAGTATGAAAATTTATTGCTTTTAACGATAACGTATATATTTATCATACTTATTATATAATAATAAATTAAAGCTTTACTTAAACAGTCTGTTATTCCCTGAGTAGGGCCATAGCACGTGGTGTAAGTCTACGAACACGTCCGCGACTACTAATACTAATTGCTGGTTCTTGATTACTATTATCACTATCATCATTAACAACGCGTCGTTTCGTAGCACGTGTGTTCGCCGCCACTGATGTATCCTGTTCTTCATCGGTATCTTCGTTGTAACGGGGTCGTTTACCCCTTCGAGTTCGTAAATTAGATGTTGTCCCATCATCATCACTTCCACTATAATCTTCTAACATTGTACGATAGTTTAAACGTTTCGTTCTAGCTGATCTTTGTGACGGTAACGTTGTTTCATCATGTGTTCGTAATCTAGGTGTTCGATGACCATCTTCATCGTTTTCAGCATCACCATCTGCATCATCGTCGTCGTCTTCTTCCTCACTTTCACTAGGTACTTGTAATTTACGTGGATTTAACCGTTTAGAACGCGCTGATCGTTGAGGAGGTAACGTTTCCTCTTCATCGTCGTCATCACTATCGGTATCTTCTTCCTCATATGTTTTCCTAGATGTTCGAGAAGGCCGTGCCGAGCTGCCTTGACTTGATTCATCATGTACCACGTGATTTGAACGTAATGAACGCGCTGGTGATTCAAATTGTTGATGTCTTAAATTCGTATCACTTGCACTACTACCACCATTCCAACTTAACGGATCGGAAACTGAATCAGCTGGTCCTTTACAATTTATTAAAGGTTCATCGTCACTATCATACTCATCGTCTGAATTATTATCACGTTTAACTTTGGTTCTTGTTCTTATTTCATTTGTATCACTATCACTATCACCACCATAATTTTTTGTTTTTTTACCTTTACTTCTAGTGTTCCTCACTAATTTTTTATCCCTATTATTAGGTCGGTAACTTTCTTCAGAATCAGAATGATTTACTTTTCGTTTATTACGACTATTAAATAATTGATTGGTTTCAGTATCAGAATCATCTGTACTATTTGACTCATCGCTATCTTCGCTTTCCGACTGTCGTTTATTTGAATTCGCTGTTGGTCGTGAATTATTCGCAGCTTTCATTCGGATTAGAGGCCGCGATACTGGACCGTTGCTTGATTTGGAAGTACTTGCATGTCCATTTGTAACACAATTTGCTTTCCGTGGGGTGATACTTTTTCGCGTTGGACTTGGAGAGGGACTTGGCGTTGCACTAGCTGATAATTCTTCGCTAGTTGAACGTTGAGATCTAGTTAATCTTTGGCCATTGTTTCGCGTACGCCGACTTGTTTTTACTTTCTTCTTATTGAGTATTTCACGTCTTCGTGCTGATTTCCAAGTGTAAATTATCCTTCGGATATGTTCTTCAAACATGGCTGATAGACGGATTGTCATCGAATATATCTAAATAAAAAATTATCATTAAATAATACTTCATTTAAAAAAACCACTTATAAATTTTAAGCTTACATTAAGCATGCTGTACCATTAATAATTATAACGATTTTATTATTATTTTTATCTGATAAAAACATGTATAACTTCAATATTATAAAAACAATTTCATCAGACCAAGCAATACACATAAAATTTATAAGTTCGTAAATAGATTTATCATTAATTATGATTAAGAAAATGTACAAATAAGTGTAAATACTTAATAAATGTGAAACAGTGTATTTACAAATGAACATAAAACATCACTCACCAATATTTCTTGCTGTGCGGTAAGCATAACAATATTTTGATTATTTCAAGCAATTGTGCGACATGTAACAATTTATTAACAAATAAAACATTTAACTTACCCTAGAACGTTTGTTTGTGTTGTAGTTTCTGGAATTTTGAAATATTAACCGCATGTCTTTTGAAAATTCCATGGGAGTTTCATAATTTCCTCCAAGTAGGTCTTCTTTCACTGTTCGCAAATCCATTGGAGTATCTATTAATTGATAATAATCTGTAATAAGAAATACAATTCATACTATCATGTATAAATTCTTAATTAAAATCAACAGTATGAAACTCTAAAATATCTTTGAGTGATTTATAAATTGCTAGGTAGTATTAGAAGCAAGAATTAATATTTAGGAAAAATACCTGGATGTTCCAGTCTATCGACTGGTTCTCTGAAAGGAGCACTATCTTCACATTGCCAAAGAGCATCGAGTAAAGCACGAGCCTCTAGACGCCAATCGGTAGATTTTTCAAGTCGAACACTTCGTCTTTGATTATTCGAACGCGTATTTCTTGAAGACGTCCGTAATCGAACAATACTAGTACTAGTGGAAGGACCTGGTTGATCTGCATTCACAACATCAACTTCCGAATCAGTAGATTCGTAAGTATCAACTAATTGATGATATATAGGACCAACATCTATTTCTTCAGCACCCGCTCTGTAAATCCATATGATAAAATTAATAAATACAGAAATTTTTTACTGACAATAAATAAACTTACTTAATAATTCTTAAACACAGCTCAGTAACAATTCTAGCATGCCGAACAATTTGACTATGGGGTTCATTAAATTTCTCCGCGTTTGTTGCTAAATATCTAACATCAAATTGCGCGGAAGTTATCCGTCGATAAAAATGATGTTCAAATCTTGCTTTTATCGTTGATATATCTATCGGATATTCCACAACAAAAGCGTAAGATGGGTATCGATTTAAATCGACAGGAGCTACAAATGGCTCAGCAATTGCTAAACTCATTACAACATCTAAACCGGCGATTATTCGGCGACATGTTGCATCACGATCTCCGCGGGGCCATTCTTCTGGACCTGGTTGATATAAAATTGCACGTATTTCTTCCGGAAGTACTGGTACTGCACCGCCTACATTAGTTGGTAAGCCTTAAAGAAATAAACAAAACAAAAACATCTATTAGAAACAAAACTATACGTTAAAATAAAACATTTATATGATAAAATGAAAAATAATAATAAATTATAAATAATCAGTGTTTTTACACATACAAATTTTTCAATTTAATGTACGTATTTTTGAAAATATCTTTTTTGTGAAACATTAAATTGAAAAATTATATTTAATGAAATGTGTAAAATAAAATAAATGTTTATTATCAACATAATATAATTAAAAAAGCACCAAATAATTTCTTTTATATTTAATTTTAAAATAAAATTTTTTTTAACTTCAATTATTTTACCTCATATGATTTAATGAAAAATTATGCAGTGAAGAACAATGGATTTATGGATGATATGACAACATGCGTCGAAAATTCATAATAAAGAAAAATATTACCTTATTTAAGACATCCAAATGCATGTGCAATAAATATTTTAATAACTTTAAAAAACTCATATGCAAAATTTAAAATACCTTAATAATAACTATATGTAGTTTTAAATTTTAAAATAAATTATAAAAAAAAATGGATCTACTTGTAGCTGTAGCAAATAATTAATAAATTTTATCTATTTGTTTTAAATAAAAATATCACTTACGTTCTTCGTTAATCGGTTCTAAATCCCATGGGCTCATATGTTCGTATTCTCCATTATCCCAGCGCACTTTGTAACACATGAATAAAGATTCTGGAAAGTTTGAATTTATCGCCGATTGGGATACTATTTCTCCAGTCCACCAGCCATCATCTATCATACAACGAAATCTGGAAACGTTACGAAATATTTAAGTACAAATCTAGTTTCAATTAAAAATACTCTGGAGAACGATTTAAGTCTTAAAAACAATAAAAAAATATTTACCTATCTCCCGGTGTCCAATTTCTGGCAACAGCTAAATCATATGTTTGTTTTAAAACAAGAAAATCTAAAACATCTGCCATGTCATGATATTTAATTGTAAAATTATTTCCAGTTAAACGACCATCTTCATCCATTAATGCTAATTTTAAACAACACAGACGTGGAGGTCTTATTTCATATTTTATACCAACTACTTTAACTAATTCATGTGTCTAAAATTTTAAAAAATAAGTTATAATTTATAAAATGATATAAAATAGTATAATTCATTACCCTAAGATTAGTTTTTGTCCATGGTTCATTCTTTGGTCCAATTTCATAAACCTTTTTCGCTCTAACGGCTTCAATATACAATTGATGGCCTTGTCTAAAATAAACAACTTCATCCCCCATTTGAGGGTAATAAGGTGCTTTACGAGGTATTACTTCTGATAGCCAATCAGGAGGTCGAAATAATTCTGGAATTTCACCCATAACCAACTTCGTTTGGTGAACCTAGAGAATAAGTTACGTTACATTTTAAATTTATTTATAAAAAACATGATTTACTTTTTTCTTTTGAGTAGTTTGTTTTTTATTTTCATCATCCGTTGGAGGAGTTGGAGCCCGTTTTTTAACTGGTTTTCGTTTAGAACGTTTCGGGGGTTCTAGTGTTGCTCCAAGGTCTGCAACCCAATCAGAATATCCGGAAGATTCACTATCGGAACTAGAACTACTTGATTTTAAGTCTTCTTCAATGGCAGTTGATTCATCTGAACTACTACTACTATTTGAAGGGCTTATATCTTCATCATTTCTTTGCTAAAATTATATAAATAATTAGTAAATTGTAATTAGGAAATTTTATGAATAAACCAACCGCATTTTGTTCTTCTTCTTCAATTTGTTCTGAACGTACTGCTCTAGTTCGATAAGCAGGTACGCGGTTTCGTCTACGTGCAAGCGCTCGGGATGATCTACTACGATTTGCTGGAGTTGCAACTGGTGCTACTGTTATCATTACAGGTCGACGGCGCATTTCTCTGTAGTATTCATCCATTTCTGATGCATCTCTCGCTTCACTGCAATTAATAAAATTTATAATAACATGTTTATTAAATTAATAAATAAACAAATCTTACACTTTGCGTTTAGCAGAATCCAATGCATAAATATTAAGCGGTTTAACAAGAGTTCTGTGAAACCATTTATAATTACTATCGCGTTGCCAATTTCCGCTAGTTTGTCTAACACCTTCAACATCTCCATTTCTTCGCATACCAGTACGTTGACCACCACGCGGTGATGATAATTGTCTCATAAGCGACGAATTATCATAAGATCCACCAGGCAAATCATTTCGACCGTTTTGATCATCTTGATTTTCAGCTGGATCTGCAGCATCGGAACCTCCGTATTGACGTTGTGCTAATGCTGCTATCATCCGATCTATATCTGAACGAGGTGGTCCTTCCGATGGTAAACCTTCTATTACTTCTTGTACACCTAATAAATAAAAATTATATTTTTTTAGATTTTATTTTTAAGTATTTTTTATTATTTATAAATACCTCCAGCTCCAACTGCAATATTTGGAATAAGTTGATCAGTCTTACAATGTTCTCTTCCAGGAACAAGACGCTGCAATGATGGTGGATAAGGATTTCCATCAACATCTACTAAAAATGGTGGAGGCATTAAATTAGGAGCTGTTTGCGTTTGTTCATCTAAAACCCAATGATTTGTGTCTCGTACTAAAGGACGATAATCCGTGTGGAAAAACAGCTCTTTTGGTAGCTAATTAAAATAAATATATTATTAATTAATTTTTATAATATAAGTAATAAAAGATAACTAACAATTTTTAAAGTTTCATGTCCAGTTCCAAACCCAAACATTAAAATATGTCCATGAGAATCAGTAGCCGCAAACATATTTCCATCTGGAGACCATTTTGCGTCGAATACCGCTCCATGTCCTTGCCCCTCAATATTATTTACAAATTGAGCAATTGATTTTCCTGTTAAAATATCCCAAATAAAAATATGGCCATCATGGCCTGCTGATAATAAAATTCTGGGATCTTTTGGATGTGATTCTAACACATATACTTCATCTTTATGTCCACAAAGAACTTTAAATAATTTTCCAGTTGACGCATTCCAAACCTTAAGGCAGTGATCATTTACAGCTGTTATAACCCAGGAATCCGAACAATCCCAAGATACCATTGTTACTTTTAATTTTTTGTTATCTTCTTCTGTTTCTTGCGCTCTACGGAATTAAAATTTATTTTATATTTACAATAAAATAATATACAATTATAATTTACCCTGGTAACTTGGTGCTCATTAATAATTGCATACTTTTCCATTGTTGCGATTCAAAATGCCAAACATGAGCAGTACCATCTTTTCCTCCAGATATGAATCTAAGTCCAGTGTGAGCCCAAGCAATGCTATCAACAGTATCTGTATGTGCTTCAGTTTCTAGAATCCGATGTGGACCTTCATCTCCATGCATCATATAAACACGGACATGATGATCCGCAGATCCAGCCGCTAAAAAAGCTCCACCAGGACTAAATGCAGCGCAAATCATTTGCGCTTGACCTGGCCGCATTCTTTCATGATATTGTATTGGTTTAGACCTAAAAAATATATTAATAAGTAACATTTAAATTAAATTATTTTCTTTAAAGTGCTTACATAAAATTTGCTTTAGAGCCTTTATTTTGTGTATAAGTCCAAAATGCTACAGAACCATCTGTACTTGTTGTTATTAAATATTTTAAATCGTAACGAGACGACGGACAAAAATTTACTGATGTTATCATACCGGTATGACCTGTTAAAACTGCAACTGGAGCCATTGTTTGTAAGTCCCAAACTCTTAAGATACGATCTAAAGATCCAGCAGCTAGTAACGTATTTTCTAAATTTATAGCTATGTCTGTAATTTCCGCGGAAGCCCCACGAAATGTTGCTAATAAACGGCCGTCGATTGCGGACCATACTTTAACTAATAAATCATCTGCTCCCTAGAAAATTAAACCATATTTTTATCACTTGACATAAATTTAAATAGTTTTATACATACTGTTAAAATATATTTTCCTGTATGGTCAAATAATAAACAATATACAGCTGATAAATGCCCTAAAGTTCGTCTTAATAATTGTTGTTTTTCATAAATTTGTGGCACAATTAAATAATTTCTATTCATAGGTCCGGAATATTCCCGGCCGACAAGAACTCTAACTAAAATTTTAAAATGTTTAGTTAATAATTTATTTAATTGAAAATAAAATAAAACAAACCTAAATTATGATCTGGTATTCTATTTGGTGGATCTTTAATGGGCATATGATTTCTGCGAGCGGCAAATTTGTATAAGTGAATATAAGTATTTTCTACATTGGCAGTTCTTAATAAGGATTGTTTTCCCGCTCCTAAAAGTGAAATTACACCACTCACCACTGGTGGTATTTCTTTGTCTAATATTGGACCGATTCGGGAACATATTTCTAGTAAATGATTTGGTCCTATATGCGGAAACTGTTTTTCCTAAAACCATTAATTATTTGCCTTAATTTGTGAACATAAATTTAAAATAAGAAAGGAAAAAAATAATAATTACAGAAATAAGAAAATTATATTGTTACATAAATTATAACTTAATTAAATATATCGCAGCTAAAAGTTAAACTCGTATACATACTTATATATTTTTGTTTATACACAAATAATATTCATTCACTAGTTGATTGAGCATCTCTCTTAATAGAAATAAACTATTATTTGTTTTTACAACAACATTTGAAGTTATTTTTAATATTAAGTAAAAACGGGGACAAAATAAAACTCATACAGTTTAAATATTTTGTTAAAGGTGTAAAAATTATATTTTCTATTAAATATATTTAAAAGCTTTAAAGCATATAATTGAGTTTAAATACATAATAAATTTAAAAAGGGGTCGGCAGAGAGAACAAATATTTATTGGTGAATAAAATATAGTTATTTTTCACTTTTAAAAGGTGAATCATATACAAAATTAAGTATAAAAGTATAAATAAAGCAATGAGCAGGCAAATAAGACAAAAATAAGCTTCTGAAAAATCGTTACTAGTCGTAATAAAAAATAAATGTTGGAATTGTAGCAAAGATGGTTGAAAATATTAAAAAAAACTATCAGAAATGTTCTAAAAAAACATGAATTTATTAATCTAATAGCTAGGAAGATATCATTTATTAGTAAAGTTAATAAAACCAAAAGATTGCAGTCCGCTAAAATTTCTAGTTTAAAAGAATTTCAATTTTAATTTTGTTTAATAATAAGAAATTGTTAAAAGTTAATATACATAAATATTTGCTGTACGAGTTTTCTTTTTAGCTACTAAATAATAATTAAAAGAAAAATTAATAAGGAAAAAGAAATGATTTAAAAATCATAATAGGGAAAATATATTGTTACAGAAAAATTAAATTTAATGAGATATAAATTAAATATAATACAATAAAAATGTTGTTTATAACTTTCATTTCAATGTACATTAAAAACAAAATATTTGTTTGTTTTCAAAGAAATGTTATTAATAAAAAAAAAAACCAGAAATAAAAACAATAAATGTTTTTAGGTTGAGTAATATTTGCTGACGAAACAAAAATCCCAACGAATCCGCGAATGAAAGCTCAATGTCAACCAATAGCAGACGAGTACGCATTATTTATCGATTCGTGTTATATTCGTTTGAAACCGTACATTTATATAACTATCTCTTTTTAATACACTTGGTAAAGTGAGAGATATATATAAAGGTACGTGTAATAACGTAACAACTTTCTTCTCCTTATCTCTGTCTTTTCTATGTTATAAAGTGAGGTAGATATAGTTTATTAGATACTAGTGTGGGTGCTGTAGCGATCCTCACCCCCTTCGCGCAGTAAGAAGAGGGTATAAAGATTTAAATGATTAAATTTCGCAAATTTATTTAATATTAAATATTTTTTACGACGAAAAAAATAAGTTTTTATAAAAATTTAAGAAAATTAAATTTATAAAAATTAAAAAAATATTAAAATTCATAATTTAAATAAATTAATTTACCAATTCTGCAAAAGTCCTTTCATGCTCATTTCCTTTCCAATCTAGACGCTTTGGTAAAATCTGAAACAATTTACAATCGAAAATTAACCGTGGTCAGTAATGTCATTTAATGCAATGTTTTGACAGAAATCAACCACGTGTATACCATGTGAGCTTTCAGACACTTGCTGTAAATTGTAAACAATAACTTAAAACTTAGTATATCACAGTTAGCGTGGTATAATTTTACGAAAAAAATATAAATTTTAAATAATTTCATCGAAAATCAACGTAATTTCAAACAAAAAACAGTTATTTGACATAAATAATCAAGAAAAATGTCAATGAATATATTTACAGTACATATTACACACTCGGAAATATAGTGCATAACACTCACCTTGAATTTCTCTATTTCTCGCTGTAAAACCTGTAATTAAGAAACAAAAATTACAATATCGAGTAAAGCAGGGTTTGTTTTATTGAATTTATTCATAAAATTTACCTCTGCTGTCTCTTTCAGTGGTCCAGAAGCCAAAAATTTTGCAATCAGAAAGTAAAGTTCTGTAAGCAAACAGTGATCCGTTATGGTGTAATAGTTTGTCGAATTTAGTGTTCATTTACTGGCTTTTAAGCTAGATTACTAACCTGGAGTTATGACAGAAGTGTGTCTTGATGTTATACCATCCATTGTTCTTGATTTCCAATCGTTTTATTCTTGGTTCACATTAGAAAAATCAATTATTTTTGATAAACATGACTATAGCTGGCATATACATAGCACTGCGCTAGTCATGCAATTAAATGGCGGCAAGTGTGGGAAAGAGGTGCGAGGGGACAAGCGGTATGTAAGCTAAAATGGCGACTTTTGAATGCAGCTGACTACATCGTTACGGGCGTCATATGACGTTTTCAATACCACTTGCCACCTGTCCTATATTTCTTGACGTGTCATTCATTTATGAATTAAAACAGGTAAATCATTTATTATTTTTTTATTTTAACCACTGCACCTCATTTTATTTTTAATAATTTTCTATTGTTCAAATCCTATAAACTTAAACAATCAAATATATTTTTTTTAAACAATAATTTAAATATTATTTTATTTAATTAAAATTATTTTATGATGCAATGTTTATACCTATATGATCACGAGTTAAATTTTTATTTCAGGTATTAATTATTATTCATAATGACTTGGATCGTTGATAGCTCTTTAACTTGGATACAACGATTATGTGTGAATATAATAAAAGCTGGCCATGTTCCGAAACATGTTGCATTTATAATGGACGGTAATAGACGTTATGCCAAAAAAACTAACGTCCAAAAAATAGATGGACACTCTAAAGGGTTTGATAAGTTAGCGGAAACTTTACAATGGTGTAAAGAACTAGGAATAAATGAAGTTACTGTATATGCGTTTAGTATAGATAATTTTAAACGAAGTCAAGAAGAAGTTGATGGTTTAATGTCGTTGGCTAAAGAAAAGTTTGAAAAATTGATAGAAGAAAAGTAAGTTTTATGTTATATTTTTGTTTTTATGTCTGTTAAGGGCTGGAGATATTAATTATTATCTCTAATATTTCTTGGAATTCATTAATAGTTCATATTTTCTGGGGTTATCATTATCAAGTAAGAATGTAATCTATTAAGTGTAACTTTAACTAATTTTAACTTTAGTATTTACTACTACAGCATAAAATAAAATAAAAGCTTAGATTATATTTTATTATAGATATAATTAATTTACAAAATTTGATGACTAAGTTTGTTTATTGAATTTGAGAACAACGTAAGGTTGAAGTTAATTTTAATTGAGAGTTTTAAGTACAATTCTGATTCATAAATTATTTTATTAACGTAAAATAGCTGAAATAATGGTTGAGGTAATGAATTAATTCTCATGTAAATATATTTTTAAATGTATGCT
>NEEE01003637.1:27622-45617 GCA_002278615.1 Pogonus chalceus
AAAAAATAGAATAAAAATCTTTCAATTTGTTACAATCATATATTTTATTATCAAATTGGCATTTATTCTAACACACTATATCAATTTAAGAAAGAATAGCTTAGAATAATTTAATTTTGGTTCTGAAACAAAATAGAGTGATTTTCCTTTTAAATTATTTAAAATATATAACATTTGATAATGAATAGGATATAAGATAAGAAATATATAAGTGAAATGGATTTGATAATTTTATCGAATAATAATTAGAGAAACTAATGATTAAAGAGAAATCTTAATGGCAAGGCATCACCACAAAACGTCTAAATTAGTCTCATAACCGGAACATGGTGATAAATCAATGAACAGAAGGACGGATGGAAAGGCAGATTAGATGAACGTTCAGTCACATAGACATAGTACAGACGAGGAGAATGACAATCGAAATCGAATTGAATGAACAAAGAACAGACAGTAGACGGATTGATGCATTGTGGTGTATATATGTGCCTGAATTCAGGATACTAGTGATGTCTGACGCACGTATAAAATCGCTAAACTTTCCAATTCTTTCTCTCTTCCTTTTCTTTTATACTTTCTTTTTTTTTTTTAGTCAGAAAATATTGACTGACTGAACTGGACTGAACCGAAAAGAAGACGGGAAAATAAATCGGACCTAGATACTGTCTTTTAAACCAGGAATTACAGACTTCCTGGCCAAGTGCGTCCGTTGTGTTGTTGCAACTTTTTTCTAACTTATTTTATTTCCAACTTTTCATTGTTTTCTTATTTCTTTCCACTTGACGTTCAGATTGTTGCCAATAAAATATCTCTCTATATGTTTATTATAAAATGAAGCATTATTTTAATCTTAACAACAAATGTCCAATGAGAATATCAAATGTCCACTTTATTACGGATCGTTTTTCAAGACGACACATAAAAATACCGTAGGGATTACTTTCAAAGAAGGTTCTATTTTAAATTGACAATAGACATATTTCAATTTAAACAAATTTTATCAATTAATTCATAAAATATAAAATATATTTTCGTTTGATACAAATTTTGGTGGAGGCGCCGAAGTATTATAAAACTTATTTCAATTTAAATAAAATCAATACAAATATCTTTAAATCCCTAAAGCATGAATATTTCAGAAACAAAGACATTCATCCTCATTAATTACTTTTCCACAAAGTCTTCAAAGTCAACAGAACTATTAAAATAATCTCTACATTTGAAACTTTCAACAAGTGTTTCGGACTCAGAAGTTAACTTTTCTGAATGTAATGAATAATTAATTTGCAGAAATGTTTTAATATACATAACTTTATTTTTGGTAAAATTAACCTTCAAGGATTATTCTTTGAGGTTTTAGTATTTTGTTTGACACAAGTTAAATATTATATGAAATTGAAATTTAAAAAAATATTATTAGAAAAGAGCCTAGTCAGGTGCTTCCTTCAGCCAGGATTTGGGGGTCAGTAGGCAAGAGATTCGCTCGATCGATCTTCAAGCCCTCGAAACACAGGGCCGGCTCAGTACCAACTGTCACGTACAAATGCTGTTTGCAATAGTCATACCAGCAAAAAATGTATTCGCAATATAGTAATTGCCTGTAGCTACAACGTGACATACATTTTAAATTACACCGAAATTGTTGAAACATTTTCATGATATAAATTGCATCTGAAAAAAAAATTTATAAGCTTTTAAATTCAAGTAATTAAATAGTAAATTAATTTAATTATAAACTGCTTTGTATTAACCAAACTTTTAATAAATTCGCTCTAGTTCTCTGTGAAACATTCCAAATAAAATATTAAAATAAAATACTCGAAATAATTTTAAATATTTATAAAATCACTTTCGGCTATTAGACAATCAAAAATACGTGCTTACATTTGCTTTATATTTTAACTAAAATAAAATTAATTTTGAAACATATTTCCAACTTTTAATTCTCGGTAAAACATTTTTAATAAAATATTTAAATAAAATGCTTAATTAATTGTTCAAAATCGCCTTCTAGGGCATCGTCAGAAGTATTTAATAATAAACTGCTGTCATTTTCACAACTTTTAATAAATTCTCTTCAGTTTTCGGTAAAACATTTTTTATAAAATATTAAAATAAAACTCTCGCTATAGTTTTATAAATTTATTTTAATACTTAATTGTTATTAGGATATCATTAAAAGTTTTTTGTAATATTGAAATATATTTACAACTTTTAATAAATTATCTTCGGTTCTCGGGAAAACATTTAGAATAAAATTTTGAAATAAAATACTCGGCTTAATTTCATATATTTATTGTAAAATATCTGCTTAAGAAATTATCAGAAGTACCTTATAATAAATTACTTTCATTTTATTTTATATATTAAGCATATATTTTTTTTATTTGAATTTATTTAGCCGGTACTTCGAAGTGATTATAATAAATTTGTGATAACTATGCCAAGACTTTTATTTTATTATAAATTTTATATAAAAGTCTATTTTATCGTGAACATTAATTTTGAACAAATTTAATTTTACCTTTATCCAAGAATAAATGTGCGCACTTACTAGGTATAAAGGTATGTTTGTATCTAGAAGAAATAATGCCCCAATCCGTCAATGTCATAATAAGAAATAGACGGGTAACCACTGCACGTAACATTGTTGATGGACACGGGAAATTAGCTGCTGAATATTTGTCGGTCAGACGACACTTGGGCTCTTATTAATCGGACAAATTATCTTTATTCACGTGAATAAGTAAAATGTGTTATTTTCGCGCTACTGTACATTTATTTATATTAAGAATTAACAAATAACTCATAAAACATCGCGTACTTTTTCAGAAAACATAATTATTCTTTCTCTGAAATATCTTGTCTTCACTTTTGTTTTATTTTTAAAGTAACTACATAAAACTGAATATGAAATAAGAAAATAGAACTTTGGTTTTTAGTTTTTTATTTGAATTCACAATCTTTTCAATTTTTCATTTCCAAACAATTGCCAAGGTTAGCATTTCAGTTGGCACGGAAGTAACAGTATCTATTCCAAAAATGCTTTTTATCCGAAAACCAAAAATAAGAAAAATAATATTTGACATAAATAAATTTCTAGAATGCTATTGTAGTAACTAAGTGAATACGAAATAATTAATAAAATCAATTTAGCAACGAAACTAATTAACTCAAGTGAAAATCCAGTAATTGCTTCATGATTAACGTAAATACCAAATAGAAGTGCGAAAATGAAATAAATGTTAGTTCTCTTTACAAGAACCCAGTACAGTAGAGTAATGAATCTCTAGTTAAACTTGTTAAACTGTGAGCACTTTATAACGGTGTAATTGCTTTGAGATATGTCTCAAATTATTTATGCTTTACTGGGTACTGCATTTTCGTGATAAGCTAATATTAATTTGTGAATTTATGCTTGCAAATCACCATTGTATGTTTAATAGTACTGCAGAAAATTGATTGCACTTTTTTTTTTGTCTATTATCATTATACGTACTAGTTTTAATTAGGCAAAAATTTAACTAGATTTATTATTATGACAGTTCGTTTATTTTATTTACACAGACTTTTACATTATTGCAAACTTGAATGACTAAATGTTATTTTTAAAGACTTACCTTTACTTCATTGTCAGATATAATTCTTCGCAAACTATCTTTTGTTCATTAATATAAAAAACATTTGAATAAGAATTATAAATAGTAATTTTACAACGATAATAAAAGAAAAACTTATTTAGATTTTAAACGATTAATTCGTATTTGTAAAACTTATCCAAATTTTTTATATTATTGAGTTGATAAAAAAAATAATGAATAATAATAAAAAGAAGTTGTGAACATTTATTATTTATTTATAAATTCAGAATATAATTTTGATTTTTGATAATTGCAAATATGCATTAGATTTCAATAGTAATATAAGTATCTCATTACACTGAAATATATAATTCTGATATAAAAATATGAATAAATGATTTATCGAAATTTATAGGATATTAAAATTGCATACAATAATTTATTAATTTGAAAATTAAAAAAAAAAAACCCAGTTTGTAAGATAAAAAAAATATAATTATATATTAAACGAGATTCATAATGGAATCAATAAACAATGATTGCAATATCATATGAATTACAAGTGTTGCTAGATTATTTTCCACACATGAATAATAATAAGAACAAAAAAATGATACATTATTGTAACAAAGGTACATGGCAGTAGATTACGAAATTAAATAGCACTATATATAATTACCATTGTAATATATTTATTGTGAATACAAGACTATAATATATATAATTGTCTTTCTTAGTATTGTTTTCCTCTAGTTTAAAATTTTGTTGTTATATTCCTCAAAACACATATTGAGATCATATATCATAGTAAAATATGTTATTCAGTTCTGTAGACTAGACGACCTAGCATTTAAAATGTAAAAAAGTGTCACTCGTAGCCCACTACCGTAAATTATAAAGTACGCAAGACCATTGTGTATATAAATGTCTATTATTCTTTATTCTTTTTTTAGTTTAGTTTTATTAATTTTTTTTTTTTACGTTTAAACTAGATTTGTCATTGCTTATAGTTTGATGCCTAATAGGCCTTTACGTTTAAAACGAAGGCCATATATTTCTAAAACAAAATATCAGTTTATATAAAAACAAATAAATAAAAAGTAGCTCAGTCTCACATGAAATTTCTACCACTCTGCTCTCACGCGCATCAAAAATCAATAATCATATTGTACTTGTTCAAAAAAGAGCTATGAAACACTGAAATATGTAGTATACAATGCTTGAGAGTATTTTATTAATTCACGATGAATGTATAAGTTAATTCACTTCATTTTCAAATTATCACTTCATAAAAACATTATTACAAAACAAAGTTTAAATTTTGAAATTACAAATAAGAAACTATTCAATTTATTGCTACAATTGGCTACAATAATTAAATGGAATGTGTATAACAATAACTTGCTTTCCATTGAACACAATCTTGGAATTTCGACCAATTCTTTTTTTGGGAATTTCAAAGTCGAAATAATTTATAAAAAATATTTAATCAGGATGGAAGACTCGTATTTATATTAATTTAAATACGATACATAATAAATTGTATTGAGATTCAAATCCGTGAGAATTATTGAATAGTTTAATTTATTTTAAAGTGAATTCACTTATACTCACCCTGATTGATATTCTGGGGGATTATTCTTAAATTGTTCGAATGATATTGCTTATATACACATATACAACCGTATTTGCAATAATTTGAAGAATATTACCCCAAGTCGCATTCCGTGACTCAGCAGTTGACTTTATAGAGAACTTTCATAATGAAAAAGCTTATATTTTAAAATGCTATCAGCTGCTGTAACTTTTGAATACGACAAAATATACGTTAACGCATTTCTTAGCACAAGAAATTAGTAGAAAATAAATTCTAATTTACATAAATATTCTATTGGCAAATTGACATAAATAGTGACTAGTTTCAAAGTACGATTTGCCAGATTAATAAAAGTGCCAATTTATTCGAGGAAACTACTATTTCGCAAAAACTAACACTATAATAACACCATTTAACAATTAAGTAGTTTTACTTTATTTTTATTTTTTTCTAAAACGAAAGCTTTATGCGTAGTTTTTCTACAGTCATTTCTCATGCGAAAAAATATGTTAGCGTTAACAGATCTAGGTTTATTAGATAAATAGAGTGGCACGCAGTTTTTCTTTTTTAAATTAATTATAAGTACGAGAATGATTTTATAAACTTATGATCTATATTTTTTGCAGATTAACAATCTACAATATGAAATGTTTACGTATATTTTATGCTTAATATTAGAAAATTTTATTTATTTTCCGCATATATTAGTATGAAATATAATTCTTATTTTACTTAAATATTATTTACATTCTACTGCTATGTTTGCATATAATTAAAAATATATTTATAAATTTAATACAAACGGAAACATTTCAAAATTAATATAAAAAATGATATAAAAAAAAAAAACATTGCACTTATTATTTAATAACTAAGGTTGTCAGTCTTCAAAAAATATATCACTTAACCCTAATCATCCTCGTATAACGCAAAATATTCCTGCATGCTACTCTCAGTTCAAGATTACTAGTCCTTCATGATGAGTAAGAAACATATCACATTCGTTAAAGAAAAATTATTTCCTTTATAAACAACTATCTGGATGTTGACTTTGCGCTTTTCTCGATTTGCCCTTTCCCTCTGTTGTCTTACACTGATCAACACTTGGTTTTCTTGGATTACCTAACGTGACAAGTGCGCTAGCGATTGCCAAACCGGCTGACTGCCCTCTAGGAGTGTAATATTCACTACCCGTTGGTAATCGAACGAGAAGCGATAATACAGCAGCTCGATTCCCAGCGCAAGGTTCTAGTGCAATGGGACTTGGAGAATCCCGCTTTCTTCGTCTAGCAGCAGTTGTGTCTGACACAATTGCTACACCATTATTTACATTATCTGTTTTTTCTCTGCATTCAACTTCTACTAAAACTTGCGAGAATGGACGCGATGCCATTTGCTCCATTTCTACAAACAAACGTTGTCGACGTCTGTACATATCATACCGTTGTTTAATTTTCCATAAAACTGCTGCTACCAGAAGCAACAATAAGAAACACCTGACGAAAAAAACAAACATAAAACATTGAAATTTTTTATTAAAATTATATTTTTTAACTTACGTAGAGAAAGTAATAAAAAATTGTTGAAGATTTAATTTGGGATATTGCGAAAAAGATATAATTATCCATATTGGAGGTTTAAAATCGTACACGTATACATAAAATGTTGTAAGAGTAACATTATCTTCTACACCAAAGTTATAATCAGCTTTAGTGAATCGTGACCTAAAGTTAGTGCTACAATTATGATCAATAAGAATTGGCTTTTCAGGACTATTGGCTTTCTTAATAGTAATATTCATTTTTGCGGGAACGGAACACGTTATAGTAAAATCTGCATCTACATCTGGTTTCATTGGTGAATTTCTAAAATTTATTTGAGTATAATGATGATCTTCTTTCTTTGATAGATTAAAAGTGAATTGATAATCTATAGTCAGATCATCTGAAACAAATAAATAAATTATATTAAATTAATTCGTATTGTTCCAAAATAAAAAACATCTTACAATAACAAGATCCTTTATTGGCAGGATCACCATGATAATGATTAGTAGCATCACATTTTTCACAGTGATCTCCTGTTAAACCTTTAGTGGTACAAAAGCATTTTCCAGTTTCTGGATGACACTGAGTTGCTTGTCCATTGCAATCACATGGTTCACATCGGCCACCGTTAACTGGATTTCCCCAATATCCAGAAATGCAGCGTTCGCAATGTGGTCCAGTTGTTAAATTTTCACATGCCTTGCATTCACTACTATTAGCTAAACAAGTTGCATGACCATTACACTGACAAGCTGGGCATGTTGTAAAATGCCATCGTTCTGGAGGACAAGTACTTGATGGTAATGAAAGTTCATGAAGCGTCGGTCCCGTATAACCACCTAGGAAATAATATTAATATAAATATTAAGTTTAATTACAAGGAAATTTAAAAACGCACCAGGTAAACATTGTCCTAATCCTCGTCTTGATCCATCATCACACCAACCGCAAGCTGGATCATCTCTGCATTGCGCACATGTTACATAAAAACTACATTGTGACGTTGATTGTGGACCACGACTTCTACATTTACTGCTAACTGTAGTCCACTCCCTGCACTGTCCATATGGAAAAGAAGCCGTATATGCATTTTTATCAACACATCGGCCCTCATTTTGGCACCATATACATTCCTCTTGAGTACAGTTCAAACAAGAAGTAAATTCCGAACATACCCGAGAAC
This sequence comes from Pogonus chalceus, assembly GCA_002278615.1. Classification (NCBI taxonomy): domain Eukaryota; kingdom Metazoa; phylum Arthropoda; class Insecta; order Coleoptera; family Carabidae; genus Pogonus; species Pogonus chalceus. The sequence continues at coordinate 35,531 of NEEE01003637.1, forward strand.
ATGTAACTGGTTCTTGAGATTCTGTAGAGTTTGAAATATTTACATGTTCTTTACAACCTGCCTCGAAATGCCACCGACAATTCGGATGCGAACCGCAAGCGGTACAAGTATGCAATTGGCGGCATACAGGTGCAGGATCTACTGGACATTCATCTAATAACAATACAGCTTTTCCATCAATACCTTCGCGGCATTTTTCTCGCATACACATTTTCCCACCACACCAAACGCATTTTCGAGTTGTCTGTACACAACTAGCGCAATTACTAAATGCAGTACACTCTTCTGAATGTTGAATAATTGTAGCTGCAATTGTACTGCGATTTTCTTCGGGACATTTTGATATAACACCTTCTACTTCTTCTGGTTTAGCCCAATACAAAGATGGGTTTAATTCAGAAACTGAAATACATTTACCAATACGATGATCCCAAATGCATTTCATGCCTGGTAATGTATTTAAGCATGATGTTAATGTGTTTAAATGGTCACAGTTTCCTGCTTTGAATTTAAGCATATCAGATAACATTTGTCCATCAAATCCTCCATAAATATATAAAGTTTCTTCAAAAATAACTGCCGAATGGCCAAATCGTGCCAAATCTGATTGAAGTTCTAATGGAATTGATAATTGTTGCCAGCTATCACAGGTTACATCATAAGCAAGAAGATCTGAACTGTAACATTTTGCTCCGAAACTGTGAGAAGTATCATTATGAATGTTTCCGCCAAAAACTAGCATAAGTCCCGGGGAGATAAAAGTCGCGGAATGTAAAAATCTTGCAGAAGAAGCGTTGGCTAATAATGTCCAAATTTTATTATCAGGATCATAGGAATACAAACGATTACTTAAAACTTGAGTTGACTCATTTTCTGATACAACACCACCATATACATAAATTTTCCTTGTTAAAGGATCCCAAGCTGCACTATGTCCATAGCCTCCTTTTACAGGAAAGCCTCTGGTATTAACAATATTCCATTCTCTAGTACCGAAAAGAAATTCTTGAACCGTATTCAAGTAACCCAAATTTGGAGAATGACCAAAAATAACAACCATTTTATCTGCTTTATTATTACTTATGTTTGTTACAATTGTAGCCGTATGACCGGCTGATTTTAATGGACCACAGAATAAACTTCTACATAAACCCGGTTTCACCGTAACATTTTCCCAATTTTTTGCACTAATATCAAATGCCCAAAGTTCAGAAGTTGGTCCGCGATTACCCAAAACACCACCGTATAAAAATAATTTGTCGCCGTAAAGCACTGTTGAGTGTGCATACCTAAAGGACGGGGCTATTGGACCCTCCATATGAGGAGTTTCCCAAACATTACCTAGAATAAAAATATTAATACAATTTTAAATTCAACCCGTAAAATATAAAATACAATTAAAAGTATTTAAAAAATTTATTGGATTAAAATGTTAGTCACTTTTTAAACGGCTTCTTTCAAAACATTCAATTTATTTTCAATTTAAATAAATAATTTTTCCAAAAGATTTTGTTTATTTTTTATTATTATGTAAATAAATCTACAGTTAATAAATATTTACCATTAAAATCATATATATACATCATCTGCCCTCTCGTATAACTTTCACCTGCGACAATATATAAGGAATCTCTCCAAACTGCCGCTCCATGACTAGCCGATCCAGGTGGATAAAACCCTGTAGGCTGAACAGTTTCCCAGCAACCAAGTGCTGCAACTTGTTTACAGTCAACTCCACAAAAACCGGGCTTACATACACAACCATGTTTCTCTGGTTCACAATGCCCTCTAAAAAATTTATGCATACGAATATAAGAAATAATTGAATTGGGGTTGAAAAAAAATATTTTTTCGTACCGTCCAAGTTCTTGGCCACAGTCGGCTGGACATCTTGGAAGATGACATGCATTACCATACCACGCACCATCACAAGTACATACTCCATCGATACATACACCATTACCCGAACAATCTACACCAGAGAGCATACTAGGACATGCGTTAAGTCGATAAGTTAAATTAAACCCAGACATATTATACGCATCATCGCTGAAAAAATGAAGAAGTGCAGAACCGGATGTAGCTGTTACTTCCGGAATACGACGGATACGATATCCGCTTTTATACATTAATCCACTGCGAATTAAAAAATACATAAATAAAATTTCAATTTTTTTTCTGTTTTATAATGATGGTACCTAAATACAGCTAATAATGGTGAATCGACGCTGTCTCCGTCGTAAACATATAAATGATCCCAACCACATTCTGTTGCGAATTCTTCTAAATGAAGTGTTATTGAAGAATTTGGCGCATCTACTAACCAACTGCATTTAACACCAACTGAATAGTTGCCTAATCCATCATGGATTGTGCCTGCTGCAGAGGCTAGCCTATTAATAAAAATATTTAAAAATATTTCCTTTATATTTACTAAAGAAATTAACATCAAATTATCTAGCAAAAATATTTGTTTTAATACATATTTTTATTTTAATACAGCAACAAAATTATTAAAGTAAACAAAGTATAGTTATGAAAACTATTTCTAAATCATATATTTAATAATCATTTCCTTTCCATATTTGGTAAATAAATCCTTCAGTTTTGTGCGCAACAATAAGTCATCATAAGTAATTATTATAGTTAAATGTACCTGACTTTTCCTCCACAAAACTGACATTGCGAGCCTTGCCATCCATCGAAACAGACACATGTGTCATTTTTGCATATCCCATTTCCACCACATGAAGTATTGTCCTGACATTTGGCTTGAACTTCACCACAAAAATTATTCAAAAAAACAACAATATAACAAACAATAGGCCAAACAATTATATATTTTCGACGATATTTAGACTTAAATAAGAAAAGAAACATTTGTAGTGATTCTAACATAGTGTAGCTACCATATTATTTCACAGTAGTTTTTCGAGATGTAAAACACTAATTATAACTTAAGCTTATTAAAATGAAAATAAATAATATATATTTACACTACACAATAGAAATTAACTTATTTTATTCTATCTTGACGTTTTCAATATTTTTATGATAAACCTCCATGTTTAGAAAACTTAAACCTGACTTACACTACGATATTAGACCAGAACATTTTTTAAATGAATATTATATATTTAGTTTTCACGCTACGTTGTAAAAAACTTTAAAGAGAGTTGATTGATTATTTCTTTAAAAGAATGTATATTCAAAACGTTTTAATACAACTGTAACATATAAAAATATATATGTACAACAATAGTCTATATAGTGTAATCGAGTCTCGCTTCTTTAACATTTGACACTAAGTTGACAGATAATAATATTCTTGTTCCTTGTTTGTTGTATGGTTTCAATATCAAATATCCCACTTTAATAAACAAATTAATGAACTATTAAAAGTTAATAAACAATTGCAAATATTCTAATTCTCTTATAATTAAACATATTCAATACATAATTAATAACAAAATGTGTTTACTGAAAATCCTAAAAAATAACTGCATTATCTAACTGTATTTAATGAATCAGTGTTTATTAACCTTTCGCAGTAATTATAACTGTAATTTATAAATTATTTTATTGGTTTTATCTAAACTTATCGCAAAAATTATAAAATGTGGACTATATTTAAAAGTACAAGACTTCAAATATTATCAGCCGCAATTAGTTTTGGTATTTTGTCATTAATATGGTTATTACTTAATGCGGAAAATGATTTTATGAAATTTGCGTCTTATAGTACATATAAATTAAAAGGATCCAAACTCTTAACAGTAGATACTGAGGATAATTTGGAATCTTATTTAAATAACTTCAAATCAAATAAAGTAATATTTCAAGGCGAAAAAATTATACATATAGATTTAAAAGGTGCTCCCCTAAAAATATCATATTATGAACCTTTCTTTGAACTCATAGTAACATTAGGCGCGACTGGAGTTCTTTTGGAATACGAAGATATGTTCCCATATCATAATCCACTTTTAAGTAATATATCCGCTGGTAATGCGTATTCATTAAAAGATATAAAAACCATAAATAATTTAGCCAAGTCCATGAATCTTAAAATAATTCCTTTAGTACAGACATTCGGTCATTTGGAATTTATTTTAAAATTAAAAGAATGGAAACATTTACGCGAAGTACCTAAATATCCAATGGTTATCTGTCCGTCTCATAATGAAACTTTAATTTTATTAACTGAATTAGTTGAGCAAGTTATCAAAGCGCATCCTTATTCTAATACGATTCATATTGGTGCGGACGAAGTCTTCCTATTAGGCGAATGCGATAAATGTTTCGTTAAAATGAACGTAAATAGTTGGACAAAACAAAAATTATTTTTACATCATATTTCAACAGTTGCTTCCATTATTAAAGAAAAACATCCTAATATAAGAATCCTTATGTGGGATGATGAATTTCGAAGTGTTCGACAAGAGGATTTAGAAAAATGGAAAATAGCTAGTCTTGTTGAACCTGTTGTTTGGAAATATTCTCCTGATGTTTACGGATCTTTAGGATCTAGTTTATGGGAAATGTATAGTAATGTATTTCCACGATTATGGATTGCTAGTGCTTTTAAAGGCGCTACAGGAAGTAACAAGTTCACAACTGATATTGGGTATCATTTAGATAACCATAAATCATGGATGCAACTTGTATCAGAATATTCGTCATCAGTTAAATTTGAAGGAATAATTATAACAGGTTGGCAAAGATATGATCACTTCGCAGTATTATGTGAACTTCTTCCTGTTGGAATACCATCATTAGCAATGAGCTTATATCTCATTCAAGGATATATAGATTCAACTTTAGTTCCACCGCAAGCAATCGCTCAAATACTTAAATGCAAAAATCCTTACGCTCTTTTGGGGCCGACTTTAGGGACTCCTAATTGTAATTTTCCGGGCGGAAATATACTCGAAAATATTTTGAAATTAGATCGATTGAAGAAAAGTTTTAAAGGTCTTTTAGATAATTCTGTTGTAGAAGGCTGGATGGATGATTATAATGTGAATCATTTATATACAAATATAATGTATGTTGAATCCGCAATGGAAAATTTAAACATGTATAAAATGCAACTTCAACAAATTGAAACGGATTTAATAAGCAACATGAGTAAAATGTATGATAATTATACAATCTCCGAATGGTGTGAAACGTATATAAAACCATTAAATAATAAAATTGATGATCTTTGGGAAGCTAAAGAGAAATTACTATCTAAAGATTATTGGCCAAAGCGGCCATTAACATTTGATAGAGAATTATAGAATAATAATACCTAGAACTTTAGAATTAGAATATTAAATTATTTGTTAACGTTATTCAAAATAAAACTTATTCGAGTGAAAATGATTTCTTTTTGAAATTGGTGCTTAAAGTTTGTCTACCGCCATCTCTTGGTGATCAACTAAAAAGATTATATTATATCAACAATCATTCCAACTCAGCTAGACGTCAATATTCTCCGTGAATTAAATAACTCCTATTTAAAATGGATTCTAATAAATATGTGATAGATACTATTCGGCAAGACATTACAGAAAATAATCTTCAAATAAAAGCAGTCATTCAGGTGAATATATATTTTTTAAATGCATAAAAAAAATATTTANATGCGTTGGCCCTTTATCTGAACTGCATGATTTAAATAGCGCGGGAAGACAAAAAATTGCAGCTATTAGAAAACATATTGATAAATTAGGAGATATTGCTAAAGAGAATAGAGATAAAGATATACTTAAAGAAGTAGTATTACAAAGAGAACAACTTTCCAGGTATTATATCTATAAGATTCCGCAGTATGTAATTTTAATCAAACAAAATTAATTTTAAGTTCAATGGAAGCATTCCGTAAAGCTAATATTAAAGCTATGTTAGCTATAGAAAAATCTAATAAAGAGGAACTTTTAAAACCAAGTAGCGATGAAAATGTTCTTAGGCAACGTCAAAAAAGAGATAAAGCTGGTTTAGTTAAAATGAGTACAAATATAACCGATCAGTTATTATCAATTAGTCGTCAATTAGCTGATACAACTCAGAGAAGTGCAGATACATTAAATACATTAGAATCGTCTTCCATGAATGTACAAGGAACTCAAGAAGAACTATTGGTTACGTCCAGTACAATAGGTCAATCTGGAAAACTTTTAGCCAAATATGGAAGACGTGAATTTACTGATAAAATACTTTTATTTTTTGCTTTTGCTTTTTTTATGGCTTGTGTATTGTACATTGTACAAAAAAGACTGTTTTAAATCAAATTTATGTTCGTTTAAAATTAATATATTAATATATGTATTTATTCCATTACGAATTGTTACGACAATATATTTATTTTTAATAATTTTGCTTTATTTATTTTTATTCTTATTTTAAAATATAATTTGGCAACTCCAATTAATTCAATTATAACACAATTAAAAAACTGTTTCTTTGAGAAGTTATTTTTAATATAAATTAATTATCCAGATGTTTGGCGCTAGCTATTTATAATTTCAGCTAATTTTATAAAAATATCGAAGGTCTTTTTCCACATTTTTTATCAATAATAATAATATTATAATTTTTTTTAAATTGTGATCATCTAAAAAATATATCTCTCCTCATTTAATTATTTATTAATTAATTTTATTTTATTTGTTATGAGTTATTGCCCAGTCCTTTTATAAATAGTTATCCTTCTAAATCACTTAGCAAGTATTAAATCATTCTAAATTTAACAGCTAGTTTACTATTATTTTAACTTTTCGTTTAAATATAATTTATAAGTTAAATAACAGGTATAAATATATTTAAAATCTAATTCATTTGATTATTTTTAATTTATCTTAATTAAAGTAAAAGGAATTTTAAATTAAATATAGATATTTGTAGAGGTTTATTTGATTTTCGAAAAGCAGAAGTAAATTATCGAATAAAAATAGTTATATATTAGTTGCGGTTGAATTAACTAATAAATTTAATTTATAATCAATTTTTTTAACTAACCTTGTAAATTTGCGATCCATTTAAATAAAACACTTTTGTTATTTATTATGTGCTAAATATATAAACTATTATCCTGATATTTTACAACAAAATTTATTCTAAAATACAGTATTAGCCTAACAATATAATATATTTTTAACTATATTTGACTTATTGGTCTTTGAATTTATTCAACAAAAAACAAGATAAATAAACTAAAGAATGTATGTTTACACTTGAATAACTTAGAATATGTAATTAAACTTACAAAATATTTGTACTATATTATTTAACAGTATTTAAAACTATTATCTAATAATATCGTTAATGTTTAAATACTTCAGTTTTTTAAGTAAACAATAAGAAAGCTAAAGACAAAATACTGTTTTTATTCAAATTTAGTTTAATTCCTTTAAAGTATTTAATTAAAAAAATATTTCGAAATAATAATCATTATTTATTTTTCTACGATGAAGCTTTGCTTTTACTTAAAAAAAATTAGTGATTTATTAAGTGATCAAAACAAATTTAAAAAGTAATTAATATATTCATAAGTTTTATAAAATAGCCTTTTGTATTCATATAGTTAATATTTTAATGTCTTTGACATTGATGTGCGGTACGGAAATGCGCAAATGATTATAAAGAATTTAAAAAACAAAGTTTAAAATTAATAACAAATTTTATCGTTTTATACTTCCGAAGATATGACTATCTAATTTTAATAATTAGAACGGAACCGAGGCTTTTCGTTGAGATAAACACTTTCGTTAACTTGTTATTAACTTATTCATTGCAATATAATGATGGTTTTACACTTATTTGTTCGTTAACTTTCTCCATTCAAAATATTTCAAGGTCCATTTTTCTAAATGCGTTTAAAGCGCGTGATTAATTAAAAAATTAAGCAGGTTTTAAAAAACAATTTTAAGATGAATGTCATTATTATATTTTTACCGACAAGATAATTAGATATGTTGAAACATAAAAGACTAGTTCTATTTATAGATTAGAAAATTAATAATACATTTTACGTAAAATATTACAATAAAAATTTTGAATATTATTTAATCTCTAGTCACGCAAAAAATATTCAAACTGACAAAAATAATAAAGTTCAAATAATTTATAAATGCGTCATTTGATTTTATTATTTAAATTAAATCAGAAGAAATAAATTAATAAGATTTAAATAAATTTTTGTACCGAAAAACCAAGATGAGTCAATATATTTGAATGATAACAAAGAAAGTAAACAAAAAGTCCCCTTTTAAACTCAGGAAAAATGCATCAGTTATTCAAGGTTACAATGAAGGATGACCAGAATGATAAAGAACCGTTTAAAAGTTTGGTTTATAATCAGAAGAGGGGATTGTCTCCATAGATAGATTCATTCACAGCCACTGAGCACAGTAGTTCACAACATTCAAGCCCTACAGGAAGCAATAATTGAGAGAAAATGTCACGGCAAACAGTTTCGTGTTTAATTATCACATTAGTGTTAACAATATTTATTATTTCGTCGGAGAGCGCACCTTCACCCTTTTGGAGTGCTTTATATCCTTCAAGACCAGCACCTAAACGCCCAGCATATCAAGAACGCTCAGGCCGCGGTCGATACAATGAAATCTGCAGGATACACGCAGTAGATAATCTTGCTTTTCCTGGAAGAGTTGGAAATCCTGTATGTCCGTGGTAATTTAAGAAGAAATTTAAGGACTTTACAATTTATATCTTGATCTTCATGTAGCATATAAATATAATAATTTTATTTCATGTATGTATGTAATATATTTACATTTACAAATGTGATAATTTTAATATTAAGTACTACTTATGTAATATAATTTTAATTAATTAAATATTTAATATGAAATAACATGCATTAAAACAAACAACATATTATTTAAGAATCTATAAAGATTTTAAACAATAAAAGTTTATATAACAATTATTTGATTTTGCAATGAGGAATTAACAAAACCCCAGAAAATTACAATTAAATTTGGCAACAAAAATTTTACCGGAAATCTAGTTTCTCAACGTAATATTCCGATCTGTTAAATTGTTTATAATTGGTTTAACTTAAATTTATTTAATTAAGAATTTAAATAAAACATTATTAATAAATACATATTTATTTATATAACTCAATTTTTAAGTATAATTTTGTAATAAACATATAAATTATACATTTTTATGAATTAATCTGAAAATGTCAGGAAATAATAAATTATGATTCAAAATCAAACAAAAATATTAAATATGAACTTAAGTATATCACATTTTTATTAAATAATTAGGTAGATTACCTATATAAACTATACCACTTTATGCTTAAATAAATTTGAATCTATCACAATTTTAAATATAAAGTTAATTAGATAAAAAAAACTTTCACAAAAGTCAAACTATTTCCAAACCTTAATAACACCATCCCTGGATCCAGTAAGCAAAAAACATTGAGATGCCTTACATAACGTTATATCACTTATCCAATCCCTATGTCCCGGCGGTGGAAGTTCAGGTCCAGCACGTGGTACTTCATCTGTTGAAGTTTTCGTCGAACTACTTCCGCTACCTCGCGATGAAGTAATTTCACTTCGTTCTGAAATTACACTTGTACCATCGATTAACCGGCTTTCATACCGCAATGTACTCGTGTTTGTATCATTAGGAGCTGGGATTGCTAAATAGGAAGCACTTGGGGATTCTAAATCCCAAAAACGTAACTTTTGGTCGGTTCCACCAGCAAGGAGGAAACCAGAACGATCGATGCAGCCTGCATACATTGCGCATACAGCATTATTTACCACCTGGAAAGAATTTTATTAAATAGAATTTATTTTAACGCAAACTGAAAAACAAAATAATTAAACTTAGAAAATTGAATGTCGAAATTTCTTCTGATTTATAAACATATACTTATAAATTTACGTAATGTAAATGATTTTATTATGATCATAACAACATTAAATGTTTTGACGAAAAAAATATGGAAATTATTTCTATGAACTTGATCGATTTAAAATAAAACCGCAATCACATTTTTTGACCTTATCTAAAATTTATCAAATTGACATATAACATTGACATGCATTTA